>CM035168.1:66882264-67139426 GCA_020205615.1 Panax quinquefolius
CATGACAAAATTAATTTCTTTTCGGTCCAAATAATTTTTGATTCAATATTATTCTTGAATTTTAATCCTGGCGTTATCATGTTGAGAATTTGGACATTATTAAATTACGGATAAATTGAATTATAAATCTTTAAAATTTATCCTTGTTCTCATTTAATTTAATTCTTATTTCATTGTCACCATAATCATGCTTATATTGTGATGAAAGTCATCTTTGGTCAAGTGCAAAGATGAATTGTTATTTGTATGATTATGACCATGGATTATTCGATATAAACATAACTTGTAATGTTACTAATGATGTGGTAAAGTCCTCGTTGGCTAAGTAGTGCATTGATGGATAGTTATTGGTATGATCGATATATGGGTTCCCCTTGAGCGGGGTGCAAAGATGATTTATTATTTGGCATGATCATGACTATTGGTGATAATACGAATATCCTTGGCACATGGTGCATGGATAATTCGTGGATGTGATCTTAATGAATATCCTTGGCGCGTAGTGCGTGGATAATTGATTGATGTGAATTATTTATTAGTGAGTCTCGAAGATAAAATTGATGATAAACTTTTAAATCATAGAAGATAGTAGATATCTAATGCTCTACTTGACTCTTCTAATGGATTTATTATTTTATTTGCAATTGTTGATCTAAAACTTGTTGTCTATTGTGTTCTATCGGTTGTTATACTATTGAAGGCTAACGATAATTTATTTTGCATTATCTTAGTTATAATATTTCTTCTTTGGGCTAGTTGAGCTCACCCTTTTTTTACTATTCTCTTTGAAATGAGAATATAAATTTGGGACTAGTCGAGGGAATGGAGTGATGGTCTAGATGGTTGCTATAGTAGTCCGTCTTAATACATAAAATAGTGTGATAATAATTATAATGAGGACTTATTTTGAGTTTGGATAATATCTAGGACACAATATTTGTATTAAAACTCACTAGCTTATGTTTTGTCGATATACGCACGATACTTAGTAGTTGTATAAAATAAGTTTGTATTTGAATTATGTACCATATATCACAGCAACCCAAGATAGTTGATGTATACCTATTTTGGGGGTGTCGCGGTTGGTCTGAAAGCTTAGGGATATAATCACCGGTTGCGATTTGAGGCTAGAACTAGGAGGGAGAGATGGGTAAATCTTTAAGCTGGTGTGTCTTACCAAAGCTTATTTTTATTTAATTGGTCGGTGAGAAATATAGGGATAATATGTGCTATGTCGATTAACCACTTGTTTAGTGGCGGTGTTTGAGAATGACATACGAAAATATTGAGATAAGGAATGGAGCACATGCGCATAGTTAGTCACCTGATGATCGATAACCAAGATAATGTGCATCCGCGAAGGCAATAATCCTTGTGTAAACAACACCGACCAAATGAATAATGAATGACTGATGCGTTTAAGAGCTTTTAGAATTAAATTGCAAAACCAAGCAGAGAGACTCTTGTTCATAATGAAGGTGGAGTTAATGGCAACTCACAATTTGGTTACCACTAAGCGATTCAAGGAGTTGGGACCACGAGTTTTTGGAAAAGCGAGAACCATTTAAAGCGAGACATGAATTAAGAAGATCACCAAAATATTTGATATCTTTGAATGCTCGGAAGAACAAAAGTGTAAGACTGACTTTTATGAATAAAGATTATTTTTTATCGAAACATATTTTGAATATTATGATGTGGATTTGATATAATGTTATAGTTGTGGGTAATATTTATAAATTTTTCAAAGTGAAGCAAGTTGTTATATAATATTCGATTGGTCGGGGAATATTGCGTTTTAACGGGAATATTCATACGATAGCAAAATCATTGGTGGACCTACAACGGAAGTATTATCGGAGTTAGAAAATGAAAGAAATGCCTTTTATAAAAATAACGGCAAAAGGTTTATCGTTAAACTATTTAAATACCCGGTGGTAAAATACTGATGTACCGTTGTTGTATAATAGTACGGTATTGATTATTGATCTTTACGTGAGAAGTCACTCGGTTATATTCAACTATTATCAAAGTATCATCGACATAATATTTTACATGCTTAAATCAATAATTGAGATGACAAAGTTATTCATATTATTATTTGCATTATTGATGATGTCTAGAAAGTTACATCGAGAAGGGTTTGGTTTGAGATACTAATTAATTGCGGCATGATAGGGAGAAATACTTATCGAAAGCCCTCTCTCACAGTGAATGATGTCTGGTTAATATTAATGATGAATACATTCATGTTGATTAAAGATGAATTAATATTTTCATTGTGTTGGTATTATTAGTGTTAGTGGAAATCGATATTTATTTCGATAATAATTGATTTCGGAGGTTAATTTGACCCGATCGAAGTAATTAATCGGATAAATGAGCAATTAATTGCTATTAGTTAGCGTCATATAACTATTGATTCACATGCATGTACTATTGATTCGCATGCTTGTACTATTAGGGAGGTGGTGCAGAGTTTGATAATACTTGTAAAGACTAAATTAAAAATGGATAAAAAGATGAAGGTCTTATCTTTAAATAATTTGAGCCCCAAAACATGCGATTATTGAATCTATACTTTCCTATAAATAAAAGTTCATTCTTCTTTCATTCTCACGAATTCACTAAGACTCACGAGAAGCGATTATAGAGAGAGAAACTATATAGAGAGAATACTATATAGAGAGAAAGTAGAAAAGAGTATTGTCTTCTTACTTATTCCGATATCGATCTTCTTACATGGTAAGAGATATTATTTTTATTTAGTATTAAGTGAAATAATATTTTCTTCCATACTCACGTAGTATGTCGAGTAATATTATTTTGTTTCATATTCCTAATTCTACACTCATTACATTAAAATATTGATTACATACTCTAGTTAAATTAGTAGAATGTCCTTGAAATTTAACGCTTCGTCGATATTTTTCATGGAAATATTATTACGAGCATTCATGATAATTATTGATTTTTTCTTATAGGGATAATATTCACGATTGTACTTATCAAAGTACTATTCACAAGATATTATTCATGAAAATACTATTCACAGATCTTATTCACGAATACTATTCCCAATTCTTATTCACGAAAAGTACTATTCACGGGTACTATTCACAAAGTACTATTATATAGGTTCTATTTAAGAAGTACTATTAATGGGGTACTATCCACTCGGGTACTATTGATTAGAATTCTTATTCATGATAAAATTGATTTTGTTGTTGTCAAATCATTTTTGATCTGATATTATTCTTGAATTTTACTCCACAAAGCGGTATCATATTGAAAATTTGGATATTATTAAATTACGGATAAATTAAATTATAAATCTTTAAAAATTTATCATTTGTTTTCTTTTAATTGAATTCTTATATTATTGTCATCATCCTCGTGCTTATATTGTGATAAAAGTCGTTTGTGGCTTACGTGCGTAGAAGAATTTGTTGATTGGAATGATTATGATCATGGATTATTCGGTATAATCATGAATGTAATGTTTTAAATGATGTGATAAAAGTCCTAATTGGCTCGTAGTTCATTGATGGATAATGGTTAGCATTATCATGACCATTGGGGATTACGAATATCCTTGGCACGTGGTGCATGAATAATTAAATGGATGTGATACTAATGAATATCGTTGGCCCGTAGTGCGGGGATGATTCGATGATGTTGTTTATTTATTAAGTGAGTCTCGGTATTGATAAAATTCATGATATACTTTTTAAATCATAGAAGATAGTAGATATCATACTTACTTGGCTCTTCTTAATGGATTGCTTATTCTTTGTAGTTAAACTTGATGTTTATTGTATTTTATCGGTTTAACTTTGTTGAAGGCTAACGATAATTTATTACGCATTATCTTAGTCAAAATAATTCTTACTCAGCTAGTTGAGCTCACCTTTTAGCTTTCGTTGTTGTTGTTGTCTTTAGGAAATGAGAGCGTGTGGCAGGACTAGTCGGGAAACGGAGTGATGTTCGAGATAGTTGTTTTAGTAGTCTCGCTATTTTTGTGATAATAAATGTAATGAGGATTGAATTTGAGTTTGGATATTATCTATGAGATAATATTAGGTGTAAAAACTCTCATTTCGTATTGTATAATTAAGTTTGTATTTGTATTGATTACCGTGTATTTGGTGACCCAAGATGGGTGGTGTGTACCTATTTTGGGCGTCGTAGTTAATTATCAAAGTTTAGGGATATGATCCTAGGTGAGATGTGAGAAAATAACTAGGAGGGGAGAGAAGGGTAATTCCTTCGCTAGTATGACCTACCTAAGTTTATTTAATTATTTAATTTGTCGTCAGTGTAGGGATAATATGTGATATGCCAATTAACCCTTATTTTATGGCGGTGTTTGAAAATGGCATACGAAAATGTTGAGATGTGATGAAGCATATGAGATCGTTGAGTCGTAAACAATCAATACACGAGGATAATGTGCAATAGGAAGACAATAATCCTCGGGTAAACAACAACCTTAGATCAAATGATGAGCGATGGGATGTTAGGAGGATTTCTGAAATTCATGCTGACATCGGCGAGAGCGGCTCTGTTCAAAATCATTGTGGAAACACTGTTGACTCACGAGATGGTCACCTCTAAGCATTTCAGCGGTGGGACCATCGAAGTTTTAGGGGAAAGCTAGAACCACTTAAAGGCGGTGGCGTGGATAAAGCGGATCACCAAGATATTCAAAGTCTTGGGATATAGAAGCGAAAGGTTCCCTTTGCCACCTTTATGTTGCGAGGGAGGCCAATTCTTGGTGAAAATCTATATGGCGATACTCGACTTGCGCAGCACTAAAGATTTCTTGGGAAGTTCCAAGAAGTTCATTGACAGTACTTTCTCGAAAGTATTCGTCACATGAAGGAGGTATAGTTCATCATTTGGAGCAAAATAATATGGTAGTGTGGTTATGCGAAGCTAAGTTTTACGAGATGTCACATTTGCGTCCCACTTAGTTGATAATGAGGAGAGAATAACGTAGATGTTTCTAAGAGGTTTGAAACTAGAGATCGTCGATACCTCATTTCTCATAAACTTTGCTTGTATTAGGATGTTGTGAATAGGACAACATTCTTCTTAGTGACTTTTAATTTTTTTTCTTGATCCTTACTCGCTCTTATTGTACTAACTTAGATATTTTCATATAAATAAATAAGAAATTTTGCATATAATTTTTTTTACTTATTTTAATGATGAGAATATGTGTCAGTAATGTGTATGATAAATGAAAATATATTTATTTCTGAAAAAATTATAAATAATTTTAGAATTATTGATCATTACAAATTATATTCTTATTGTAATTAATTTTTGTAGCAAAAAATGTTTTATTAATTATTTTTCCATGAAGACATGATTTTATATAATATATGAAATGATTATTAGAATTATAATAATGAATATTTTATTATATAAATGTGTTGAGAATATTTAAGTTAATTATTTTAACTTAATTATTGATGTTATATATGGAGAATGAATGGATATGGAATCGAACCTAAATTGGGATTTTGATCGAGGAATGAGAATAATAATATAATATTAATTATATTTTAATTTTTCGATCTTTATAAATATGTCTTGTATATGTGTGTAGCAGAGATAAAGGTTAGTTAATTATGATAAATTATATGCATAACCCTTATATCGTGTTGTTAAGCCCTAATTGTTAAACTTCGGATGTGAGTTCGAGATTGAGTAGTAATTGTGTTATATGAAATATCACTGTTGTATTATAAATTTACGTAATTAGGAGAAACCATAATTTGCTAATTGAAAACCCTAATTTGCTAAAAAATTAGAAACCCTTATTATTATTTTAGTAAATTATAATGTTAATTAGGAAACCACTACTTGTTAATTTGGGAACCTAGTAATATTAAGGAACCACAATTTTTATTAAAATCCTAATTTTAAATTAGAATGTTTTAATTAAAATTTTATTACACTTTAATTTTAATTTTTCAAACCTTAGAAATTATTTGAGAAATTTTAAGGCTTAAAATCTAGTGATTAAACCACAGATTTAAGTACCTTAAACAAGAATACCCTTGAAATTATAAGTGAAATTACCAAAGTGCCTTTTTGTACCATTTGGTGTATTATTGTAGCCAAATCTCTACAAAATCCGGCGACCACCCTAAATACACCCAATTTATGAACCTACTGATTTGACACATCGGCCTTAATCAATGACGCATACATTGCATCTATATCACATAAGTAGAATTAGATAGAGAGAGAGAGTGTATTATTACCTCAATTGTGCAACCCATACTTAGCCATACTCTCTCAAGCTCAAACCCACGAATTCTTCTAAGATTTCAATCAATAAAATCAGCCCTACCAACTCAAATAACAGATCAGTAGCATAAAAATCAGATTTTTTTCATTGTAAGGTAAGAACCCTATTTTATAATCTGATCTTGAAGGCCATGTTAGATGTTAGTTTTTTGTGTTAAACGTGTATTATGTAGTATATAATGATGATCACGGGTTGCTAGATGTTAGATCCATAACATCTAGAGGCTCGGTTGAAGATTTAGAAAATCTGGAAAAAAATCAAGCGTGGCTGACAATGAATGTCGATGTGCCACGAGATCTTTAATCGATTCTGATTTGTGTTGTTTTTAAGATGTTATGTGGAGCTGTAATGTGGTCTTTAATCTGCAAAAGAATTAGAGTCATTTGATATCTATATTAATGGTCGTTATTAAGCGGTCGAAAGTGGTTTATTAAGCATTAATAAGGCTTTCTAAATGACCAGGAAAACCCGAGAACGAAAGTCGACAAGTTATTCTATGGCTTTGATCATGCGTCACGATGTTGTTTGAATGATTTGTTGTATTAAACATGTAATACATTATATGTTCTATGATTCCATGTCTTTAGATCCTTGAAATAATCAACATATTGAACTATATGGATGGTGAACCAGACTCGGATGATCGTGGACTTGGTTTTCTAGAATTTCGAAAATCAAGAACATGATTTCGACAACCTTTAATAAGCTCAATCACTTTGCTCTATTATTTTGATATGTGTTTTATATAATAGATCTATAGTATTACATGTTAGTTACACCCTCGAATCGATAGAATACATAGATCGAACTCCCGACGAGAGATATAAGGATCCAAAGTAGCGTACTGGTTACATTTCTTCATTCCGGAAAAACCCAAAAATGAAGAACATGATCGGCAATGATATTACGAGCCTCGGATCTTTCTTATTAATGATGTTTAGACTTGTAAATTGTTCCATAATGTATCTTATTAGCTTCGTACCCACGGTCCAAGCGTCTAGAACATATTTAACATGAATAGATTACACGATCTAAGCCATCAATCTGGATTAATTGGCCAAGCCGTATTTCGAAATTTCTGGATGACCCGAATATGATGAACACGCGTTTGACAGCTAGTTCGAGGCTTAATAACTTTTGATTGTGATGATGTATGGCGTGGTTATTGGTTGTTGCATGTAGTGTTGCACTTAGTACTACATTATCCGTATATTATCTTGCCGAAACATCGAGATCGACATTTATTGTTGGTCGAACTTAGTCCCTCTATAAGCGATTATGAAGGCATGGGTTCTTGAGAACACCTAAAGCGACACTTCATCATGCCAAAGGGCTTTTAGTGACAGGACTTTCTAAAATTAATTAAGTTAATTTCTAAAAATCAATTAAAAATAGTAAATAAATTACGAAAATTACAAAATTATTTTTAAAATTATTTTAAGTTATAAAATTAACTTTTAATAATTTGACATATTTTTCATAAATATTAATATTTATTAGGATATTATTGGTATTTAATTTATTTAATAAATCGCTAAATAAATTAATTAAAAATAATTTTATTATATTAAAAATCATTTTAAATGATAATAAGGTATTTAATAATATTTTAAGTTATAAAACATAACTTTTAATATTAAAAGATAAGTTTTATTAATTATTTAATATTAATGATATTATGATTATTTAATAATTATATTAAATAAAGTGATTTAAAAATAATTTTAAAATCATTTTAAATGAAAATAAAGTGTTTAAAGATATTTTTAAGTTATAAAATATAACTTTTAATATTTAAAGGATAATCTCATTAATAATTTAATATTAATGATTTTAATTTAACATTAATGATATTAAGTTTATTTAATAATTATATTAAATAAATAGTTTTAAAATGGTTTTAATTATTTAAAAGGATATAAATGAATTAAAAATATTTTTAAGTTATAATTAATGACTTTTTTAATATTTGAATAAATAGTACTTTAATGTTTAAATATTAATGGTAATTATTTAAAAATAAATTTAAATGTTTTAAAAAAATCATTTAAGGATAATATTAATACTTTAAAGATATTTTGAGTTATTATAAATAACTTTAATATTTTGGCAATAGTTTAAGTTAATAGTTTAATATTGATTAAATATTAATGATAATAGAATAGTTTAATATTTAAATATTTTGTCATTTAAAAATAAGATGGTGACTTTTATAAATAAAGATGAATTTTTTCTATAAATATTAATTTTTGAATATTATGGAATATTAATTTGATATAATGAATTATAGATTAATGGGTAATATTTATAAATTTTGCAAAGTATGCGAAGTTGTTATAAAATATTCGTTTGGTGGGGAATATTCTTTTGTTAGGGAATATTAAATACGATGGCTCAATCATTGGTGGACCCCACATGAAATTATTGTCGGATTGAAAATGACAAAAATATTTTATAAAAATAACGTGGAGGTATTCACGTTAAAACTGTTGAACTACAATTGGTAAAAGAAATGCGATGTCTGGCGTAGTTGCATAGTAGCACACGGTATTGATTATTGATGCTTACGTGAGAAGTCACTCATTATGCTCGATTATTACTCTGATAATTCTTTGCATCATATCTCTTATATTATTGATTCAATTATTGTCGCAATTATCATACGTATAATATGTTATAGTATTAAATCAATAATTGAGGCGACAAGTTATAAATGATTAATAATTGTTGAAAGATTAAATATGTGTTGATGAAAAAAAATGATTTGTGGTAAGTTTGATTATTTTATGGGGGCTCATATGTCATCATCTAAGAGTCTCTTAAATCGATAGTATTTACCTTCGTCGATAGTAATTACCTTCGTCGATAGTAATTACCCTTGTGAATAGTATTTACCTTCGTCGATAGTAATTACCTTACCGTCGATAGTAATTACCCTTGTGAATAGTATTTACCTTTCGTCGATAGTAATTACCTTCGTCGATAGTAATTACCCTTGTGAATAGTATTTACCGTCGATAGTATTTACCTTCGTTAATAGTAATTACCTTTACGGGACGTCCGAACCACTTGTCGTTTCACATTCTGAGCGTCGAACCACTTCTTCGTTTCACATTTACGAGGCGTCAAACCGATTCGTCAAGCCACTTGCCTTTTCACACGGCGGTGCTAAGCTAGAAATCTTCTATAAATAGAGGCTAGGGCTTCATTATTTTCACGAATTCATTCAAGCTAGAGAGAGAAAGTATAGAGAATAAGAGAGAAAGAAGAAGAGTATTTTGTTACTACCTTCTTTGCGGTATTCAATCTCCTACCAAATGTAAGGGGTGTTATTCTTTCTTATTCATGAAGAAGGCTGTTGTTATTCCATTGCTTATTATTACATTGGAATAACTTTTGTATAAGTGGTTTACCCTATACTTGGTGACATTCTTCTATTATTACATTGGAACATCACATGCATGTGTTTTTACAGGACTGGTTAAAATCTTTATTATTATTACATTGGAACATCACATGCATGTGTTTTACAGGACTGGTTAAAATCTTTATTATTATTCTATTGGAACATCACATGCGTGTGTTTTTTACAGGACTGGATTTCCGTCTTTATTATACATTGGAATATCCTATCGTGTGTTTTTACAGGATGCAGTTCCATCTTTATTATTACATTGGAACATCACATCGGTTGTGAATTTCACGACACAGTTAAGTTATTTATTATTACATTGGAATAACACATGCATGCGATTGATTACATCGCATGCATGGTGATTTCTTTTGTTATTCCATTCTTTATTATACCCGGTTGGTTAAAACTTTGACTTCTATACTCCATGAAATTAGTAGAATATCCTTGATATTTGCGTTTCATCGATATCTTTTCATGGAAATATTCTTACGATCATTCTTGAATTTTACTCTACAAAAGCGGTATCATGTTGACAATTTGGGCGTTAATAATTCACGGATAAAATAATTCTTGAACTTGTTTTATTGAATTCTTATATCATTGTCATCATCCTCATATTTATATTTATATTTTTTGAAAGTAAATACGTGGCCGGTAGTGCATAGATGGACTTGGTATGATTATGACGAGAGATTATTCGGTGTAATCATGGTAAGTAATGTTACAAATGATGTGATAAAAATCCTCGATTGGTAGTAGTGCATTGATGAATGATTGTTGGCATGATCATGACCATTAATGAATACACAAATATTCTTGGCCCGTGATGCGTGAATAATTATGGTGGTGATCTTAAAGAATATCCTTGGCCGTAGTGCGGGGTGATTCGATGATGTGAAATATTTATTAAAATTTGAGTCTCAACTATAAGCGATGATGAAAAACCTTTTAAAACCTAAAAGATAGTAGACTTTATTTTCTACTTGACTCTTTTAATGGATTTGCGTATTCAGCTGTGATTAAGCTGGTTATCTATTGTATTTTATCGGTTTAACATTATTGAAGACTATTGATAATTTATTACGCATTATCTTAGTCATAATATTTCTTCTTGGGCTAGTTGAGCTCACCCTTTCTTTCTTTTGTTCTCTTTGAAATGATAATATAATTTTGGGACGGTAGGGAAGCAGTGATGGTCACGAAGATAGCATTAGTAGTCCTCACTATTACGTAAAATAGTGTGATAATAAGCTATAATGAGGACTTTTATTTGAGTTTGTATAATATCTAGTAGGCGATATTTGTATTTAAACTCACGATTTATATCGTATTGTACCACGGCAGTTATGTTAATAAGTTGTTTTAAATTACATACCATGTAAGTGTATCGACCCAAGATGGGTGATGTATACCTAATTTTGGGGGCGTCACAATTTATTTAATATAAATGAATATTTGTGATTGATGGTATGTGTGATATGTGTGACAAGGTGATTAGGTTTTGTCTTTTGTTGCAATAAGCGGTATTATATATTACGATATGTTATTCTAATCGGTAAAATGATCTTATGCTACCGATAGGTGATTACATAAAAGAAAAATCTAAGTTGTGAATTTTAAGCAGCGCATCAGGCAAGTATCCTACCTTTGCATTTTCTTTATGCAATGGACATGAGTAAGAATGTTGCAGAATTATATAATTACTATACAGATTATTAACCCTATATTATATACGCTCATTGATTATCAACATGTACAACCCGACAATAATTCTGTTGTGGGGTCCACCAATGATTGAGCCATTGTACGAATATTCCCTAACAAAAAGAATATTCCCCGACCAAACGAATATTTTATAACAACTTGCATACTTTGCAAAATTTATAAATATTACCCATAACTATAACATTATATTAAATTTATTCCATAATATTCAAAAATAATATTTATAGAAAAATTCATCTTTATTTATAAAAGCTGGGGTCTTACAATTCTTAACCCCGGAACACACATCGTGAGTATCATTCCCAAACCCAAAACACACACCGGGAACATCATTTCCAACCTTGGAGATAACCCCAAGTTTCGTCCTTGGCGATAACATCAAGGAATCTTTCATTGCGATTTAGATTTGATAACCAGAAAATGCTTGTTTCAAATGCAATAAACTTCAATCTCGGACCTCTCTATTTGAGGCACTTTCATCTGCAGACAGAACCGGAGCTAACAGGCAAGACGGAGCACTCTCGCAGATGATATTGCGACATTCAAACACTTGCAGCAGTACAATCTCAGATATAACCTTGAGCAACGTCTACTTTCAACTCAAATCGGCGATAACACCAATGAGGAGTCTAGCGCCATCTTGCTACCTTAAAAATCTGCGCGTCGTCTCAACATTTCACACATACATACATACATACAATAATGTCCTTCAAGAACCAGGGAGTTCTAATCCCAAGTGACTATTGCGCGTGACAGCATACCGGATAAAATTTGAAGCTTGAAGATCATGGGCATGGTCCCCTCTTCCTGACTTCTTACAACCTCTAATCCCATGTCATTGCACAACTCTCGACACAAGGGGTTCGAAGAAGGTCTTATATACCTCATTCGGATGCTCGAATTAAAGTTCTGTAAGTTCGAGCGGACATCATGATGTCTGTACACGTCTTGAGATAACGGGAACCATGAGCCCGGAGCATCCAGTGTAGCAGCGGTACACATGCGGCTCCCCCCTCTATAAATAGAGGGCTCGGGGTAGCCATTTTAAAAAGAAAAAAAGGCGAGGAAACCCTGTCCAATTTTCTTTATACACACCATATATTGAGTGCTTGCTCTTTTTAAACACCTATTAGCTAACATATATATATACATTTACCAGCGTGAGCTGAGTATTCATCCATATAGAGTCATAGAAGTGCGAATTGGCTTTTTTTGTAAGCCTTCTAACACTCTATAAGGCCTTTCTGTTCATATTTGCACACATTATTCTACACATTGGGAGTCGTGTTGCGTGCGTATGCCCGGACTTCGGTCCGTGGTTTTTATTTCTGTCTGTATATATATACTTATATATGTATATATTTATATATGGACTAACATTATCGAGTAATGCCTCGATTAAGCCTAGACTTATGTCTGGAGCGTTTACTTGTTTTTATATATATATATACTTATATATATAACTGTTGTCAGACATATCTGATGAGCATAAATTTTACATCCGGAGCTTTTACATGCTTTTTATATATATATATATACTTATATATATAATTATTGTCGGACATATCTGATGAGCCTGGATTTTACATCCGGTGCGTTTACTATTATATATATATATATATACATTTACATTTCTGTCAGGCCTGGAGTTTACTTCGAGGCCTTTTACTGCTTTATTTACATTCAGTCTCGCCTGGAGTTTACATCATGGCGGTTGATCACATTTATTGCTTTATTTATATTTTCGATCTCCCATGGAGTTGCTTCGTGGTGGTTAATCATGCACACACACACACACACACAAACACACACACACACACACACACACACATATATATATATATATATTTACCGCTTTTATATATATATAACTGTTTACTACTTTCCATAGAAATTGCAGTATCATGTGAGCCTAGGAATCATGTGATCACAGATTCAGTCTACTGAATCTAGATTCGGTTCCCATGATAGACTTTTTTTCAACTATAAGTAGCTTGTACATTATTTACAGTGTACGAATTTCCTTAGATGGCTATCATGCCCATGAAAAGTTCGACATTGCTGTATATTATTTTTTCGAAGATGCCTCGCATCTCGAAAATAAAAGCAAACAAGCTGAACATTTAGCAATAAAATGGAAGTATGAAAAGGTCTCAATTCCTATTGAGCACAGGGTTTGAAAAACCTTGGGTCCATAAAAAGTTTTCCCGTATAAAGGATGTTCATACTTGTCGGGGTTCTAAACCAAAGGTTTTATCTTGTTAAACAATAATCTATAATTCAACATATATATATATATATATATATATATATATATATATATATATATATATATATACGGGTAATTGACAAAGGTGTATCAACATGTGATTAAATACCATGATTATCCAAGTGGGGACACTTGTATAACCATTTATAGAAATTAACGAACAACATATATAACTGAATTACCATATACTAACATGTTGATAATCAATGAGCGTATATAATATAGGGTTAATAATCTGTATAGTAATTATATAAATCTGCAATATTCTTACTCATGTCCATTGCATAAAGAAAATGCAAAGGTAGGATACTTGCACGATCTGCCGCTTCTGATTCATGACTTAGATTTATCTTTTCGTAATCGGTTATTAGTAATAAGATCATTTCTTGATTAGAATAAAATATCATAACACATAATATCTTTTATTGCGATCGACCTGAAAACCTAATCACCTCATCACACATATCACGATCGTTGAATCACAAATATTCATTAATACTGATCAAATTATCTAAGTCACGATCAATTTACGAAATATGCCGATTGTAAAAGCGACTTTATCGGGTAATAATCGAGTCTAAGACTCTATCTAATTAGTTCAATAACTGTAATTATCAATCATATTATTTTTAAATTACTTGAAATAATTTTTAAACACTTATTATAATTTATCATAAATTTTCAAACAACTTGGAATCATTATTAAATGATTTAAATATTAAACTATTCTATTATCCTTAATATTTAATCTATATTAAACTATTAATGAAACTATTGCCAAAATATTAAAGTTATTTATAATAACTTAAAATATCTTTAAAGTATTAATATTACCCTTAAATGATTATTTTAAAACATTTAAAATCATTTTTAAATAATTACCATTAATATTTAAACATTAAACTACTATTTATTCAAATATTAAAAGTCATTAATTATAACTTAAAAATATTTTAATTTATTTATATCCTTTTAAATAATTAAAACCATTTTAAAACTATTTATTTAATATAATTATTAAATAAACTTAATATCATTAATGTTAAATTAATATCATTAATATTAAATTATTAATGAGATTATCCTTTAAATATTAAAAGTTATATTTTATAACTTAAAATATCTTTAAACACTTTATTTTCATTTAAAATGATTTTTAAAATCATATTTAAATCACTTTATTTAATATAATTAATAAATAGTCATAATATCATTAATATTAAATAATTAATAAAACTTATCTTAAAATATTAAAAGTTATGTTTTATAACTTAAAATATTATTAAATACCTTATTATCATTTAAAATAATTTTAATATAATAAAATCATTTTTAATTAATTTATTTAGCGCATTTATTAAGTAAATTAAATACCAATAATATCCAGAATAAATATTAATATTTATGAAAAATATGTCAAATTATTAGCGTTAATTTTATAACTTAAAATAATTTTAAAAATAATTTTTATAATTTTCAGAATTTATTTACTATTTTTAATTGATTTTTAGAAATTAACTTAATTAATTTTAGAAAGTGTGTCGATAAAGCCCTTTGGCGACAGTAAGTGTCGCCTTAGGTGTTCTTGAAGAACCCATGCCTTCATAATCAGTTATCGATGGACTAAGTTTGACCAACAATAAATGTCAGATCTTGATGTTTCTGGGCAAGATAATACATGTATCGTGTAGTACTAGTGTAACACTACATGTAACAACCAATAACCATGTCATACATCATCACAATCAAAAGTTATTAAGCCTTGAACTACTAATTGTCGAGCGTGTTCATCATATTCAAACGCTTAGAAATTTCGATCGTGGTAGGTCAAGCGGTATTAATGGCCTTAGATCGTGTAATCTATTCATGTTAAATATGTTCTAGACGTCGGGCTGTGTAGAGAAGCTAACAGTATACATTATGGAAATAATTTACAAGTCTAAACATCATTAATAAGAAAGATCTGAGGCTCAGAACATCATGTCAGATCATGTTCTTCATTTTGGGTTTTCGAATGAAGAGCGAGCGAATATCTTACTTTGGATCCTTATATCTCGCGTTCGGAGTTTGATCTATGTATTCTATTGATTCCAGGGTGTAACTAACATGTAATACTATAGATCTATTATATTAAACACATATCAAAATAATAGAGCAAGAAGATTGAAGCCGGTCAAAGGCTGTCAGAAATCATGTTCTTGATTTTCTGGAAATTCCAAAAAACCAAGTCCATGATCATCTGAGCTGATTTGACCATCTATATAGTTCAATATGTTGATTATTTCAAGGATCTAAAGACATGTAATCATAGAACATATAACAGACTACAGGTTTAATACAAAAAATCATTCAAACAACATCAGGACAGACAGATCAAAGCCATAGAATAACTTGTCAAACTTCGATTTTTGGCTTTCTGGGCTGCCCAGAAAAGGCCCGGTCAATGCCGGTCAACGACCTTTAACCGTTAATAACGACCAATATATATATCAAATGACACTGATTCTTTTTGCGGATTAAAGAAAACATTACAGGCTCCACATAACATCTTAAAAACAACACAAATTGTAAACGACCAAAGATCTGTGGCCACTAACGTTCGTTGTCAGGCCACAGTTTGATTTTTTTTGAGATTTTTTAAATCTTCAAATTTGAGCCTCTAGATGTTATGGATCTAACATCTAGCAACCTAGATCATCATTATATACTACATAATACATGTTTAACACAAAAAAAACTAACATCTAACATGGCCTTCAAGATCAGATTATAAAATAGGGTTCTTACCTTACTATGAAATTTTTTTAATTTCTATGCTACTAATCTGTTATGTGAGTTGGTAGGGCTAATTTTAGTGACTGAAATCTTAGAAGAATTCGTGGGTTTGAGCTTGAGAGAGTATGGCTAAGTGTGGGTTGCACAATTGAGGTAATAATACAATTTCCCTCTCTAATTCTACTTATGTGATATAGATGCAATGTATGCTGCTGATTAAGGCTGATGTGCTGAAATTGTAGGTTCATAGCTTTGTAGACTAGGGTGGCTGGCCGGATTTTGTAGAGATTTGGCTACAATAATATTATTAGGGTTCCCAAATTAACAAGTAGGGTTTCCTAATTAACATTATAATTTACTAAAATAATAATAAGGGTTTTTAATTTTTAGCAAATTAGGGATTTCAATTAGGAAATTAGGGTTTCTCCTAATTATAGAAATTCTATAATACACAGTATAATTCATATAACACAATTACTACTCAGTCTTGAACTCACAACTGAGTTTAACAATTAGGGCTTAATAACATGTTATATGAAAATATGGTCTTACAAGTAATATAAGTGATAAGTAGAGTATCGTTTTAAAACCCTTTGAGACGCACATTAGACAATTTAATAAAGATAACTAGAGTAACTTCACACAATTTATAAGAAATTTCAATTATTAATCCTAATAATTAATTTTATTAAACTATCAATTCAATGATTAAAATAATTATTACAAATTAAAAGTAATTAAACTATCACAAACCAATCACAAATATCAAAATGGAATTTCAAACAATTAATGGAAAATTAGACTTATGACTTCACCTAAGCTTCACTCGATTTTAACACCTTTATTCAAATTGATTCACTATCGGTTTATTAATCAAGAACACGAGCGTAGTATTAACCACCTCTCGATGCACTAATACCGTATTAGCGTCGATCCACAATTAAGATAGAAATCCGTTAAACACCTTAAGCAACTAACTCACTATATCTCTATGTGAATTACAATTGAAGAAGGTTGAAGAATAAGTTCTCTGTCGATTACATGCGATTGTCAAGCATATCTCTACCTTAACACTCATCGAGTTTAAGCTATTAACAAAATCACGAACACATCTTTATATCAACTAGGTCTAGATTTGAATATCCTCTCTCGATTCCATCCAACTCCACAAAGAATTGTTGATCGGCAATTCATAGATTCAAGCTCAAATCGATATAGATAAACTAGAAATAGCTTATTAAATTGGAAATCAAAGTTTACAAAACCATAGATTCACTTAAGGATCCATCACAAGCCTAAAAAAGTGAATTAGTTCATAATAAATAAAATAAACTTTGAATAAATCATGGAAATCATTCTTTCAATTACAAATAATAGTCTAAGATGAAGAATATTGAAAAACACCCTTCACGTAGCCTAGAATGCAATCGTCTCGAAAATCTCCTTGAAATACTCCTCAGCGCTTGCTTAGAAAAAGCGAGATTAATCTTTGTAATTTGCCTTGTGTGTCTTTAATCTCGGTGTTTGTTGTTAATTATATACTTCAACATGTATTTTGATTACAATTCCATGCCAAAATGAGTCTCAAGTCATCACCATCACTAAAACTCCACATTTGTAGCATTAGAAACCAACTAGGAGACTTAAATTTTGAGTACCCAAGCCTGACTTGCTATTTCCCTTTTTACAAAGCAAGCCCCGCTTTACTACCTGCTTCTATTCCTCCCGGACCCAAAGCCCCGGCTGGATCTTAAGGCACGAAAAGGCAAGCCCGAAACTTGCCCCAATCTGCCCATTATTTTTCTCTCTTGGAACCTCCTCTACTAAAACTGCCATATCCTTTAAAGCGGGAAAGAGTTACGGGGCCCGCGACCTATCAAATTGAAGCTATCGGCGAGATCTACAACTTTTATTCTTTGAGTTTTCAGAAATAACAAACGGATGAAGGTCGAAATTGCATTGGAAGCAGCTCTGCTTCTTTGTGTAATAACAAGCTGAAACAACTCTTAACTTTGTCTTTGTTGCTAGAAAGCCATACTATCGCATCCGAACTTCCGATTAGAATGATGCAAGACGTTATAGAATGCCAAGAAAGAGTTCCTCAACATAATCCAAGTTCCACGCCACAAACATGAAATGCACATAAAATGACATGAAGGCCCGAACTATATCCGGAATTGCTTTTTCTTGCAAATTTTATACCAATAGTTACTCCGTTTCCAAGCATATAATCTACAAAATGGAAATAAAATGCATAAAAAGTAACTAAAAAACACGAGATTAAGCAAATAATTCAAGTAATAGATGCTTGGGATAAGTAGGTATAAAACCAACTTATCAAATACCCCCAAACTTAAACCTTTGTTTGTCCTCAAGCAAAAAAAAAAAAAAAATGCAATGCAATACAATGGAATGGAATGAAACTAATCTACATGCCTACGAATCCAGCGGTATTAATAAAAACAAGTCTTTTCAGCCGACCTCGGAGAAATCAAGTAAACATGATAATACATCATATCAAAACTCATCGATAATTTACCGATCGATCATCGAATCTTAGCTATTATTATTCTGCGATATTGTGCGTGTGTGCTCAACAAAAATGCTAACTGATATAAAATCAAATTTAACACATAACAAGTCTCTTTGAAGGCATCATATAGTGTAAACTTAAGAAATCCAAAAACAATCTAGATCAACTAACATCAAACAATTACCGATATCGAAAGTCGACATGGGATACTTATGCTTTATTTTTTTTCATTATGGGGCTTTTTGCTCTTTTTCCCATTTTATTTCTTTTTTTTTTTATATACATAGCTATGAAATGTCTTATTCTCTTAGGCTTTTCAATGCTACCTTAATGAGACTTTTAACCAACGACTCCCGGACCATTAAGACCTTAGGGCGCTAGGTGTAAAACAATCCCCCAAGAACTTACTTACTCGAGTAACAAAGGCCACAAAACTAGACAGCACGCATACGGTGTTTATTCATACTTTTTTTTTTATATATAGCTTATATACCCCAAATATTTCCCCAAACTTAGGTTCTTGTCTAACTTTAGCCATCACTACTTATTCTTGTCATTCTTTCATTTAAACTAGTATTATCCTTTAGAGTCCCATTATGTATCAATTTAAACTCAATCAATCAACAAGTTGTTTTTCTTGTCTTTATCCTTATTATACGAGTTTCAAGCAGAGAAAAGATTGATTCATAACAAGAAATCACATCAAAAGCTCTAATAATCGATTATTATACTTGTACATCAATCCCATTCTCATCATTGGCCAAAATAAACTGTAACTATCAAGCAATTTGGACTCATACAAGATGAACATATTAACTAACTATTATTTTGAATTTTTTTGAATTTTAAATTATTTTTTTTTTATTATATATGGTAAACATAACATGATTTGCAAAGATAAATAAAAACTATTTACATTCCTAAGCTCTTATGCAACTACATGATTACTGAATGCAACATTAAATAATCCTAAACATAAACCATGAACTAACATATACAAACCTAGCTAATGAATTTAAATATGCAACATGTAACATGCAACTAAATCCCCAAACTTGAAAATTACAATGTCCTCATTGTATAGATAAAGCAATAAATAAGAGAGGACTTCCACTGTAGTCGCCTAAGTGCAGGTTGGTGGTGGTTGTTGTTCTTCATCGAAATCATTTGGGTGGGAACCTTGGCATTGGTCTTTGGTTCTTTGGTATGGGAATTAGGCGGTAGGATTGAAACTACGGGCGTAGTGTTCAATGAGGCGAAAAGATAAATTCATGGCCTCAAACATGTGGTCTGCCTTCTTGCTAGTCTCCGCATTTCTCTCCGTGCCTCCTTGTTGTGCTCATCCACTTGTCGTTGAAGGTTGAGGAATTGAGGGCTAGATATTACTCCAGGCTGTTGTGATGTCTCTCACATTGGCGCATTCCCCTGAAACTCATCATCATCGAGGTGTCCTCGATCGTCGACCTCATCCTCCGAGGTGAGGGAAATACAAATCCTACTCCTCTCGGGGTGCGACTCGCCTCGGGCCACACAACATATCTTGCAATCATTCTCGAGTCAGTGTCTGCGGTGACATCTGGGTTATCTCATCATCGACCAATGCACTCCCTTTGTATACACAATCCACAATAAGTGATGGGTGTGGCAATCCTCGAGTATGGTCCTCGAAGGCATCTTCGGATTGAAAAAGTTAATTATAGCCCCTATGTCGATGATGAAATCTTGTACCATAGCATATAATAACCTTTGCCTTATCCTTAGACACATCGGCGTGTGTGTAGATGGAAGTAACTTAAGCGCAAAAAGGCGTACCATATCTTCCCATCTGATTGAGATCTTACTACTATGAAAAGCGGTGCCTCCATGATTTGATTTTTTCCATGAGGTGCCGGCTTTGTCATCTCTGCATAATAGCCTCATAATCTGGATCATTATCACGTAAGTGTTGGTCTTTGGCAATGTCTCGGTGCTCGAATGGCGATAGTACGTGTTGATGGCGTCGGTCTTTGAAAGGCACTAACCTACCACGTACAAAAGCATTGTAGGGGGCCTTATCCTCAGCGTTAGCGTAGAATTCTTTGACCACGCTTACAACTGCGGCCTCGGGCTCGGCTGTGAATTTATTCCAACCTTTTCGATATATTTATTGCATCATTTCACCATCCAGGGCTCGGTGCCAACCCCGCTCGGTGTTAGTGATTTTGTTACCATATAGTCGTAACGGTCGAGGGCGGTGACACTTATAAATTTGCGCTTATCAATGGTTCGTGTTGGTTGTGTGGCCCCTGAACTCTCACCTCGTTGCCTTTTTTATGCCGGTTTTGGTGCCATTGATTTGGAATTGATGAGATTTAACAAAAATTTCCCCTAAAATTCACTTCAATAATTTGTCGAGCACTTGGTGTGCGAGACTTGAAATTCCCACAACTTGGTGATTTGGCTTGAACTATGGTGATAGAAGATGAGGAATTAGCAAACCAACTTCTTACTTTCAATATATGTCAAATTTCTTTGTAGAGATTTGCACAAATTCTATCCTTGAACTTCCAATTGGTGTGAATTAAGGTTGTTAGATTGTGTGGTGAATGGGTGGTTTTATAAAGAGGAATTTATGTGGGTAGTGGATGACTAGGTGGGAGGAGTGGGATTGTGTTTGATTTGTTGTGATGAGATGAGAGGTAATGTGTAAATTAATTACAGTCGTGGGTGGAAGTTGTGAAGTAGTTGGAGTGTAGGAGGTTGAAGTATAATGGAATTGGGAGACAATACATGCAATATGCTTAAGCTGCTCCAAGCTGCTTTCTGCCTAATTGGATACCAAGCCCCATTTGGGTCTTTTCTTTCTTTAAAAGCAAGCCCGGAGCTTGCTATATGTCTGCTTAAAGAGATGAGGGGCAGCCCCAGCTTGATGTTTTTATCTTGTGATGGGCAAACCCGGCTTGGGGTACATTGATTCTTTCTGATGATGATGGGCAAGCCCATTTGGATTAATCTTGAACAAAGGGCAAGCCATGACTTGGGGAAGATCTGTAATTGTTGTTAAGGGGTAAGCCCCAGCTTGCTCAATATGCTTTGAAAGGCAAAGCCTAGGCTTGGTGGTCTTCTGCTAATGATTCTTGAGTGCTGCTGCATGCATGTTTTCTCTTCCTAACACCATGTGCATCCCATAGCTTCTTCTTCGAGTATCTGAACACATGGAAAATATACTCATGAGTGGATATTGAGAAAATTAAAGCATGGAGGGTAAGCTTATTTAGCTATCAAGTATACTTTAATTACTACATGACTAAATTCTAAACCACATAGTATTCTAAACTACCATTTCACTAGCATGGATAAAATTTCTTAAGAAAAGAAAAATGAAGAAAAAGCATAAAAATAAATAAAAAATTGGGTTGCCTCCCAATGAGCGCTTGATTTTAAGTCGTTCAGTCTGACTACTCCCTGATTATGGTGAGTCTGCAAGTGTGATAGCTATGACGTCTGTGTTGGACTCGCCACCCCAATAGTGCTTTAATCTGTGACCGTTGACCTTAAAAGTTTCTAAAGGATTCCGACTATAGATTTCAATGGCGCCATGAGAGAACACCATTTTTATTGTAAATGGTCCTGACCATCTCGACTTAAGCTTGCACAGGAACAATCTCAATAGTGAGTTGAACAAAAGAATTGATTGCCCTGGCTCGAAGCGTTCTTTGCATAATTTTTTACGGTCGTGCCATCTTTTCACCTTTTCCTTGTATAACTTGGAGTTCTCGTAGGCTTGAAGATGAAATTAAATCGAGCTCATTTAATTGCGATGTCTCTTTTCCCCTACAATTTGCTTGATCGAAATTGAGTTTGAATTGCCTTGATAAGCCTTTCTTTGTAATTCGGTAGGTAAGTGACAAGCCTTTCAAATCTGATGTAATTGATATGGTGACATCCCGATCGGTGTTTTTTATAAGCGATCCGGTAGGCCCATAATCGTCATCAACTGAGCGACCAATCCTTTCGATTCGGGTTCACCACTTTTCCAAGATTCTCTTGACTTCCTATTCGAGACCTCGACTTGTCCTTTGGTTTGGGGATGATATGTTGTAGCGACCTTATGGTTGACCCATACTTTGCCAATAATTTGTGAATGACTTGTTGCAAAAGTGACTACCTTAAATCGCGATAATTGCCCTTGGCGTGCCAAACCTTGTGAAAATGTTCTTTTGTAGGAATTTGAGGACCACCTTGGCATCGTTTATTGGTAATCTTTGCGACTTTAACCCATTTTGATCGTAGTCCACTGCTTGAGTAGAATATCTTGATTGTTCGGAGATGATGGGGAATGGCCCCATGAAATCAATGCCCCATATATCATCAAAATTTCAACTTGAGAATCGTTTGTAGAGGCATCTCATTCCGTTTTGAAATGTTGCCCACCCTTTGACATCTATCACATGTTTTAACAAAATGGTGGGCGTCCTTGAATAGTGTAGGCCGATAAAACCCAGTTACAACACCTTCATTTCTTGTCCTCTCACTCCCATAATGTCCACCATATATGCGAGATGAGTGACACTCATGCGAGAATGTTCTTCACTTCATTTATAAGGCACACATCTTCTAATCATCTTGTCGGTTTGCTTTGTTTGAACAAGTAAGGCTCATCCCCATGTACCATTTCACGTCATGAAGAAACTTCTTTTTGTTGTCTTGTGAGATCGGTGGAAATACGTTGCTCAAAGATAATTCGCATAATCCGTATACTGAAGGAAATTCTGCATTTATTCCAAATAGTTGTTCTTTCGGGAATGATTCATTGATTTCACATTTGTCCTCTTTTAATTTCCCTTGGTTTTCCAGCCTAGACAAGTGATCGCCTACCTGATTCTCCGTCCCTTTTTTATCTTTTATTTACAGATCAAACTCTTGAAGTAGGAGAATCCATTGGATAAGGCGTGGCTTAGCATCCTTTTTCGCTATCAAATATTGAATAGCCGCATGATCCGTGTAGACTATCACCTTTGTTCCGATCAAATAGGCCCGAATTTATCAAATCGTACTCTTCTGCAAGTAATTCTTTTTACGTAGTTGTGTAGTTCAATTGAGTCTCTGTGAGTGTTTTACTTGCATAGTAGATAGCATGAAATATCTTGTCTCGGCGTTGACCAAAAAGCAGCCCCAACTGCATAATCACTTGCATCACACATTAGTTCAAACGACATATTCAATCCAGGAGCGGCGATCGGGAGGCTGTAGTCGACTTTTTCTTCAACAACTCGAAGGCTGACTTACACTCCTCATCAAAGTTGAATCTGAATCCTTCTAGAAAAGGCTGCATAAGGGTTTTGCCATTTTAGAAAAATCCTTTATGAATCTCTATAGAACCCGACATGTCTAGAAAGCTTCTAATTCCTTTGGTGAACTTGGCGGGAGGCAACTTCTCAATTGTTTCGACTTTGCTTTATCGACCTCAATCCTTGCTTGAGAGACTTTGTGTCCCAAGATTATACCTTCTTCCACCATAAAGTGGCATTTTTCCCAATTAAGGACCAAATTTGTGTCGGTGCATCTTTGTAAGACCATTACCAAATTTTCCAAATAGCGTCAAAATTATCTCCATGAGCGGAGAAATCATCCATGAAGACTTCCACATTCTTTTCCACCATATCAGAGAAGATGGCCATCATGCATGCCATTTGGAAAGTAGCGGTGCATTACACAATCCGAATAACATCCTCCACGAATGTGAGCGTACCATATGGGCATGTAAATGTAGTCTTCTCTTGATCCTCGGGAGCGATGATGATTTGATTATAGCAGAAGTATCCATCGATAAGCAATAATACGCATGTCCCATGATCATCCAACATTTGATCGATAAAAGGTAGAGGGAAGTGATCTTTGCGGGTTGCTTTATTCAATTTTTTGTAGTCCATACAAACCCTCCAGCCAGTCACTGTCCTTGTTGGAATCAGCTCATTGTTATCGTTTTCACCACCTGCTGTCATTCCTCTTTTTTTGTACGCATTACCTTTGGACTCACCCATTTCTTTGTCGGAAATCGGGTAGATGATGCCGACATCTAACCACTTCAAGATTTCTTTCTTCACAACTTCCTTCATAATCGGGTTAAGTCGTGCGCTGTTGCTCCACCGTCGGTTTTGCCTCATCTTCCATTAAGATCTTGTGCATGCAAAATGAAGGGTGATTCCTTTATATCTGTAATTGTCCACCGATCGTTGATTTGTGTTCCCTAAGCACCCTCGTGACTTTTCTTCTTGTAATTCATTAAGTCTGGTGAAATAATAACTTGAGTAAAGAATTTGAATTGCCTAAATACGCATACAGAGGTGTTTAGGGAGTGGCTTAAGTTCGACTTTGGTGGCTCTTCGATGATGGTTTTGGTTTTTCTGCGACTACTTCCTCGCGTGATGGTTCAAACGGTGTTCTAAATCTGGAAACTTCGTGGCAATGAGTCTAGTATTTGTAAGTACTCCACCGATTACGGATCATCGACCTCTTCATCCCCAATAACATTGTTTCTAATGGATCGTGAGACCAAACCCTTGCTCATATCTTCACCGATGATTTGCTCAATTAAATCCATTTGAAAACATTCTTCCTCATCAGTGGGAAATTTCATGGCCTTAAACACATTGAATTTTACTTCTTGATCTTGGACCCTCATAGTGAGTTCTCCCTTTTATATGCGTCTATGAGTGTCCCTTGCAGTAACCAAAAATGGTCTCCCTAGGATA
This sequence comes from Panax quinquefolius, assembly GCA_020205615.1. NCBI lineage: Eukaryota > Viridiplantae > Streptophyta > Magnoliopsida > Apiales > Araliaceae > Panax > Panax quinquefolius. The sequence goes on from CM035168.1 coordinate 66,908,041, forward strand.
ATTGGGATGTTCTTGTCCTCCTCAAAATCCGAATGATAAAGTCCATGGGGAATATAAACTTATCCACTTTTCACTAGAATGTCCTCTACTATACCTCTTGGATATGTGGTGACCTATATCACTTATTTGTAATGTGATGTTAAGTGAGGCCTTGAGTGTGTGGGAAAACCCAATTCTAAGTATCTTGACAATGGCATAAGGTTTACACTCGCCCCAAATCACATAAACACTTGTTGAAATGCATATCTCCGATTGTGCATGGAATAGTAAAGCTCCTCGGGTCCTTGAGTTTTGGTGGTAATTTATGATGTTGTAATCTGCTTCTACACTCCTCGGTTAGTGCCATGGTCTCAAAAATCTTCCCATTCTTTTTCCTTGTGAGAATCCCTTTCATAAATTTTGCATAGCTCGGCATTTGTTCTAGGGCCTCTCTGCAAATGGTATGTTGATTTGAAGTTTCTTGAAAACTTCCAAAAATTTTGAAAATTGCTTGTCTAATTTTTTGTTTTTGGACCCTTTCTTTGAAATGGTGGTGGTGGATAAACAATTGGCTTATTGTTCATACTTGTTTTCCTCTCATTTATCCTCAGTTCCTTGCTTTTACCTTCAATTTTTTGCTATCTGGTTTTTCATCGAGTCATTTGAAATTTCTACGTTAGTACCCTCAAGTTGTTTTCCCACTCCATGATGTGATTGCTTGACAACTTTTCATCATGATTACCCTTAGGATTTCTCTCGGTGTCACTTGGTAATGTCCTTGTGGTTTATTATTTAATGCCAGCGCCATTTGACCTATCGATTCTCTAGATTCTTAATAACCCTATCTTGTGATTTCATAGTCATGGCGTGATCTTTTATAGCCAACTTCGGTGGTAGTCGTGAATTTTGCCAACATTTCCTCGGATGAGATTTCCTTTCTTGATATTGAAATTTGGTTGTTCTTTGGTTACGAAATCACAGTGGATATGATTGTCGTGAAGCTTGATTTTCTTTGGTTGTTGCTCCATGAGAAATTTGGATGATTCCTATTTCCTTGATTGTATGTGTTACGATATGTATTTTTGCGGAATTCTATTGTAATTAGATGAAGCGCACAATTCTTTGGATTAATCGCGCATTGCTCAGGTTGGGTGCTCTCCGCGCACAACTCATATATTATTGCCATTTCTTTGTACTTGTTGTTTTTTGTTGTGCTTGTTGTGTTTTCTTTGCTTTCATCGACTCAACATCTTTGAAAGTCTGGATATATACGTGCTTGCATCATTTGTCATACTATCTACTTCTAACACACCAATTTGCCTTTGCTGTGTGTCATTCTTCTTTTATGGGCCCTTTGGTAGTTATTAGCGCCATGGTTTCAATCAACTCGTATGCTTCCTCGTAACTCTTAGCCATGAATGCTCACTTGAAATATTTGCATCGATACTTGTCTGAGATTCCCATGTAGTCCATTGTAAAAGGTGTTCATTTGTAGCCCTTTGGGGCAATCCATGATGTGGGCATTTTAAGCGAGTTCTTTGTATCTCTCCCAAGCCTCATATAATGACTCCCCATGTTATTTGTTCAAACATCGTAATCTCGTTCCTCATCTTCAGCAGTTTTTCTGCGGTGGAAAAAATTTTGCGAGGAATTTTTGAGCTAAATCCTCCCATGTTGTTATCGAACTGGACGATAGAGAATGCAACCAACTCTTCGCCTTGTCCCGTAAAGAGAATGGGAACAATCGAAGTCTCACCGCATCATCGAAACCCCATTGAACCTAAAAGTGTCGCACATTTCGAGAAAAGTGACGGATGCTCGTTCGGATCGTCATTTGCAAATCCCCAAATGAACTAAATTACGAATCATTTGTATCATCGGGCTAAATTTGAGCGTATTCTTTGCTATTCTTTGGCCTAGTGATGCTTGGCTTCTGAGTTCATTCACCTTGGGTGTTGCAAAAATCCTTAATGCTTTTCGATCTTGGTTTGCCATTCTTTGTTACCTCTTCCTTTTCAGATGTTTCGAATTCTTGCCTCATTTCCTTGATCCACTTACTCAACCTCTGAAACCTTTTCTCAATGTCGTCCTCAAAAGGCAACAAGTCTGGATTTTTGGACCGAGTTTGCATAAACTAGCTTCCACACATGAAATAGAAGAAACAATCTGAAAAAAAATAAAAATGTCTAAGTAAAAGCTGGATTAATTAAAGCGATATTGTAAAACTATTAAGAATTATACTAAATAGTCCCAAACAATGGCGCCAAAAACTTGTTGGGTAAAATCTATATACGCATACACGCTTGCAAGTATCGTAATTGACAAGTAATAAAGTGATAAGTAGAGTATCGTTCCCCGAGAGATAATTTAATAAGAAACTTAACTTCACAATTATCAATTTCCTATTAATCCTAATTTTATTAAACTATCAATTCGATGATTAAAAATAATTATTCTAAATTAAAAAGTAATTAAACTATCACAAACCAATCACAAATATCAAAATCTGGAATTTCAAACAATTAATGGAAAATTAGACTTATGACTTCACCTAAGCTTCACTCTAATTTTAACACCTTTATTCAATTCAATGCACTATATCCGGTTTATTAATCAAGAACACGAGCGTAGTATTAACCACCTCTCGATGCACTAATACAAGTATTAGCGTCGATCCACAATTAAGATAGAAATTAGATTAAACACCTTAAGCAACTAACTCACTATATCTCTATGTGAATTATAATTGAAGAAGGTTGAAGAATAAGTTCTCTATCAGATTACATGCGATTGTCGAGCATATCTCTACCTTAACACTCATCAAGTTTAAGCTATTAACAAAATCCACGAACACATTCTATATCAACTAGGTCTAGATTTGAATATCCTCTCTCGATTCCATCCAACTCCACAAAGAATTGTTGATTAGGAAATTCATAGATTCAAGCTCAAATCGATATAGATAAACTAGAAATAGCTTATTAAATTGGAAATCAAAGTTTACAAAACCATAGATTCACTTAAGGATCCATCACAAGCCTAAAAAGTGAATTAGTTCATAATAAATAAAATAAACACTGAATAAGTCATGGAAATCATTCTTTCAATTATAAATAATAGTCTAAGACGAAGAATATTGAAAAACACCCTTCACGTAGCCTAGAATCGCAATCGTCTCGAAAATATCCTTGAAATACTCCTCTAACGCTTGCTTAGAAAAACTAAGATTAATCTTCGTAATTGGCCTTCTGTGTCTCCTAATCTCAGTGTTTGTTGTTAATTATATATTTCCACATGTATTTTGAGTACAATTCCATGCCAAAATGAATCTCAACTCATCACCATCACTAAAACTCCACACTTGTGGCACTAGAAACCAACTAGGAGACTTCAAAATCGAGTAAGCAAGCCCCAACTTGCTATTTTGCTTTGTATAAGCCAGCCCCGGCTTGCTACCTTGCTGCTATTTCTCCCATACCCCAAGCCCCAATTTGGATCCCAAAGGCACAAAAGGCAAGCCGAAGCTTGCCCCAATAAACATGCCCATTACTTTTCCTGTTGGAACCTCCTCTGCTAAAATTTCCATAACTTTTAAACCAGGAGGAGTTACGGGGCCTGCGACCTATCAAATCTAAGCTATCGACGAGATCTACAGCTTTCATTCTCTGAGTTTTTAGAAATAACAAACGGATGAAGGTCGAAATTGCATCGGAAGAAGCTGCTTCTGTGTAAAGACAACTGAGATAACTCTTAACTTTGTCTTTGTTGCTAGAAGGCCATACTCTCCCATCCGAACTTCTGATTAGAATGATGCAAGACATTCTGGATTGCCAAGAAAGAGTTCCTCAACATAATCCAATTTCCACGCCACGAACATGAAATGCACATAAAATGACATGAAGGCCCGAACTATATCCGGAATTGCTCTTTCTTGCATTTTTCATACCAATAGTTGGTCACTTCACTTCCAAACATATAATCTACAAAATGGAAACAAAATGCATGAAATGTAACTAAGAAACACGAGATTAAGCAAATAATTCAAGTAATAGATCTTGGGATAAGTAGGTATAAAACCTACTTATCAGTACATATCAAATATGATCCACATATAAAACACCCACTTTGTTCATCCTTGGGTTGGGGCGGTTGGGAGAGATATAGCCCTCCGCTTGACTTGTAGCATACAAACTTACCCTTGAGACACTCTCACCAGAGTGATTCTTCCCGCAATTCTTACACTGCACTACGTGCTTCTTCATACCTTCCTACTTCACTTGAACATTCCCGAAATAATTCCCCTTTCTTTTCTCACCCTTATTCCCACTACTTGTTTCCACCTTCACAGCTCCCCCTTTTGTTCTTCTTCTCCTTGTTATAGAGGCTCATGGCCTCACTCCCCTCCTCATCTATGATATCCTTCTCCATGAGTGTTGAAAAAGTATTGATCTGCAACACTGCCACCTTGTTGTAGAGCCCAGGTTTTAAGCCCAGCTCAAACCTCCTTGCTTTCCTAGCCTCCGTATCAACTTGATGCGGAGCAAACCTAGCCAACTCATTAAACTTTGTGACATACTCCGCAACAGTCATGTTATCCTGTTTCAACTCCAGAAATTTTACCTCCATCCTAGCCTGCATACTAGCTGAGAGATATTTTTTGAAAAATAAAGTTTTAAACCTAGCCCAAGTCACTACTCCTTCTCCTACCCTAGTTTTATTTGCCTCCCACCAAAAGTTAGCCTCCCCTTTCATCATATAAGTGGTAAAAGCGGTCTTTTTCCCTTCATCTACCCTAGCAATTACGAACGCCTTTTTTATCTCGTTAACCCGTGTCTGGGCTTCTATAGGGTCAGCTGATCCCCTGAATTCTGGTGGTCCTACTGCCTTGAAGTCTTTAAATTTTGCCAAGCGATTATTGGGTTGGTTCCTGCTAGGGGTGGTATTCCTGTTTGATAGCTTTGAGCTACCATGTTTGCAAAGTTTTTTGCGGGTCTTCTTTGTTGTCCCAAACATTATTGATGATTCTTCTCCCTTTGGTTTCGAGTTTGACGTCTTGGCGGCATTATCAGTTAAGTAAAACCATAAATTATACTTTATTAACTTACATTCTAAACCTTATTGCATAAGTTTAATATATTAAACTGGTTTTATTTCTTAAACTTAAATTCATATCCATTCATTAAATATTTTACATAGCATAACACATACTGCTTTAAACATCAACTATCCCTTTGTGACTACAAAAGTTGAGAATAATACATTACATAGACATACTTAGATATTACATTAAACATACCTACTCAACAGAACTTATACTACCTATTTATTACACCTTTTCCTTGGACAACCTTTTGCCTGATGATGTTTAATCCCACAGATAAAACTTGCTCCTGGTTTATAGTCGGGACAATATAGAGTGGTATGTCCCTCATAACCGCAAAGATAACATATTCTTTTCCCTTTCTTCTTATTGGGTTTTCCTAAGTCACGGTCTTCTATCATTCTTTTTCCCTTCTTACTCGGAGCTGCACACGATGTGTTGCTTGCGGCTCCCATCTGATCAATTTGGATTTTAAAGCTTATCCTGTTCTTCCATTGTTTCTATTTATTCCTGACGCAATTGACTATTTAGCAGCTTTTCTATTTCCCACAATTTTTCCAGAGAAGAAACCTTGTTCCTCAGATATTGCACCTCCGTTGATGCTTGATCAGCTTCAACTTTAGTGTCTGAATCACTATCTTTCAGCTTCAACTTTAGAGATTATTCGGTGTAATCATGACCGTAATGTTACAAATGATGTGATAAAAATCCTCAGTGGCCGTAGTGCATTGATGGACAGTTGTTGGCATGATCATGACCATTAATGAATACACAAATATTCTTGGCCCGTAGTGCATGAATAATTGTGGTCGTGATACTAAAGAATATCCTTGGCAGTAGTAGTGCGAGGGGTGATTCGATGATGTGAAATATTTATTAAAGTGAGTCTCATTTATAAGCGATGATGAAAAACCTTTTAAAACCTAAAAGATAGTAGACTTTATTTTCTACTTGACTCTTTTAATGGATTGCGTATTCATTGCAGATTAAAGCTGGTTGTCTATTGTAATTTTATTAGTTTAACATTATTGAAGACTATTGATAATTTATTCGCATTATCTTAGTCATAATATTTCTTCTTTGGGCTAGTTGAGCTCACCCTTTCTTTCACTTTGTTCTCTTTGAAATGATAATATATTTGGGACGAGTCTGGGAAACAGTGATGGTCCCGAAGATAGCATTAGTAGTCCTCACTATTCTGTAAAATAGTGTGATAATAACTGTAATGAGGACTTTTTATTTGAGTTTGTATAATATCTAGTAGACGATATTTGTATTTAAACTCACAGTTTATGTCGTATTGTACACGACAGTTATGTTAATAAGTTGTTTTTAAATTACGTACACCATGTAAGTGTCGACCCAAGATGGGTGATGTATACCTAATTTTGGGGGCGTCGCGGTTAGTATCGAGCTTAGGGATATGATCCTGGCTAAGATGTGAGAATAGTACTAGGAGGGAGGCGGGGAATACCTTCGCTAGTATGACCTACCTAAGTTTATGTGATATTTTATTGGTTGGTCAGAAGATAGGGATAATTTGTTACATGTCAATTAACCTTTTGTTTTGTGGCAGTATCTGAAAATGACATCTGAGAATGTTGAGAATAGCAATGGGCGCTTGAGATTGTTGATTCACCACATATCAATAATCGAGGATAATGTGCATCGAGGAAGGCGACAATCCTCATGCAAACAACAACACCTTGACCAAATGACGAATGATCAAATGTTCGGAGGCTTTATCTGATTTATGCAACAATGAAAGAGAGCGACTCTGTCCAAAAGCGTAGGTGGAAACACGGAAAACTCTCGGCGGTCACCGCCAAACAATTTAAGGAGGCTGGGACCACGGAGTTTAAGGAGAGCCAAAACCACTTACAGGCGGAAGCATGGATAAAGCAGATTACCAAGATATTTGATGTCTTGGGATGCTCGAGAGCAAAGGTTCCCTTCACGCCTTTATGTTGCTTGGAGAGGCGGATTCTTGGTGGGAATCGGAAAGCGTACTCAACCAATTTGTCTTGAAGATATCTTGGGAGAAGTTCGGGAGGCATTCAACGACAAATACTTTCACGAAAGTATTCGCCACATGAAGGAGGTGGAGTTTATCAAGTTGAACACAAAACAATATGGCCAGTGTCGCAATACGAGGCAAAATTTGCGGAGTTATCACGATTTTCGTCCCACTTGGTGGATAATGAAGAGAGAATGGCGCGAATGTTTTAAGAGGTTTGAAGCGGGAGATACGTCAACATCTTATTTCTCATAAAGCGTGTTTGTATTCGGATGTTGTAAATAGGGCTCGATTAGTGGGCGCGATAATGAGTCAATATAACTAAAAGAGAGCAAGTTGGCAAAATTATAATACCAGCGAGAATAGTCATCGAGGCGGTGACAACAAGCGTGGAGGGAATCAATAGGCCAGATATGGTAACAACTTCGGTGGTAATCAGGGCCAAAACAATAAGAATGGACATTTCAAGAAAAGGAGATTCAACAATGATGGAAAGACGTCAGCACCAGCACCCATTGTTAAGGAAGGAGAAAGACCACCTATCATATGCTTCAAATGCGGAGGAGAGGGACACATCATCAAGCTGCGTCATGCTGTCAAAGCATGTTATAATTGTGGAAGAGAAGGTCACTTAGCTTGATTTTGTGTCGTTTCACAGAAGACAAATTCAGCTAGGATGGAGGCACCAAAGGCCATCCCGGAAAATTCAAAACCCAGTAGTCTGAGGAGAGCATTTGTTGTGACCTCCCAAAGAGCAAGGAATCCGAATGAGGTCATCACGGGTAATCTTATCATAAACTCTAATGAAGTCTATACTTTATTTGATACTGGTTCTACCCATTCTTTTATTTCTCCTACTTGCGCTCATCGATTAAATTTGACTCCGGAGAAATTAGACTTTGACTTATCTGTGGAAACTCCGTTGGGAGAAACCTTCATTACATCCCATGTTTATAAGTCTTGTTTGGTTCAAATCGGTACCCTCACATTACACGTCGATCTTATTTCATTAAAAATACTTGCATTTGACGTGATTCAAAGGATTGATTGGTTAACTACTTATCATGCAAAAATTGATTGTTTTCGTAAGGTTGTTAGCTTTCATATTCCTAATCAACCTATTATGCTAATTCAAACGACCAAACCATTAAAATCAATCACGGTCATCTCAAGCCATAAAGCTATTCGTTTATTGAAAAATGGATGTCAAGCTTTCTTAGCTCATGTCACTGATTTAAATAAAATAAATGGGTTTTAAACGATATTCCTATTGTTAATAAATTTCTGACGTATTCGAAGAACTTCTGGCCTACCCCAGGCGTGAAATTGAATTTTGTATCGACCTTGAACCCGGTACAAAACCTATTTCAAAGCCCCATATCGAATGGCTCTATTGAACTTCAGGAGTTAAAGACCCAATGCGCAGAATTGTTAGACATTGGCTTTATTCGTCCCTAGTACTTCTCCTTGGGGTGCTCTGTTCTATTCGTGAAGAAGAAAGATGGGAGTATGCGACTTTGTATTGATTATCGGGAGTTGAATCACGTCACCATCAAAAATAGGTATCCATTGCCACGTATTGATGACTGTTTGACCCGATTGCAAGGAGCCAAATTCTTTTCAAAGATTGATCTTCGTTAGGATATCACCAATTGAAGATTAGAACCACGACATTCCAAAGGCGGCTTTTAGAACTCGATGACGGGCATTATGAATTCTAGTCATGTCCTTTGGATTGACTAATGCTCCCGCCTTTGCCTTCATGGATATGATGAACCGAGTATTCAAGGAATATTTAGATCACTTTGTGGTCGTCTTTATTGATGACATCCTTATTTATTCCAAAAGCCGTGAAGATCATGAGCAACACTTGAGGTCGACACTCCAAAAGCTTCGTGAATATAAGCTTTATGCCGAGTTGAAGAAATGCGAGTTCGGCTTGAAGAAGTAGCATTCCTTGGGCACGTGGTATCAAGTCATGGAATATCATTGACCCAAAGAAAGATTGAAGCTATTCAAAGTAGGAACAACCTAAATCGATGACCGAAATCGTAGCTTTCTCGGTTTATTTGGTTATTATCGGAGATTCGTGGAAGGATTTTCTCGAATCGCTATTCCATCGACTCGGTGACTCGGGAAAGATACAAAGTTTGGTTGGAGCGAAGAATGTGAGAAGAGTTTTCAAGAACTCAAGAGGAGACTTATTTCAAAGACTTTTACGACAATACCATCGGCTCGGAGGGATTTGTCATCTCTGATGATGCTTTGGGCAAAGGGTTGGGATGTGTTCTCATGCAACATGGAAAAGTAATAGCCTTTATGCCTCGCGACAACTCAAAGAATATGAGAGGAATTATCCTACTCATGATCTAGAGTTAGCATTTGTTATCTTCACACTTAAAATTTGGAGGCATTACTTGTATGGGGAGAAAGTGGAGATCTTTACGGATCATAAAAGCCTCAAATATTTCTTCACTCAAAAGGAACTCAACATGCGACAACGACGTTGGCTTGGTATTGAAAGATTATAATCATACCATCCAATACCATCACGAAAAGCGAGCGAGCGTGGTAGGCGGCGCATTGAGTAGAAAATCATATGCACAATCTGAGTGCGATATTGTCAACGCAAAGGCCCATTTTGTGTGACTTGCAAAGGATGGAGATAGAATTAAAGACTCGAGGGACGCATGTGATGATAGCGAGTATCTGAGTAGAACCGACTTTAATTGATAAAGTTAAAGTTGCTCAAACTCTACGGACACGGAGGCGATCGCGTATGAGGAAGAAAGTGCAAGAAGGTGCTATCTTAGGAAGCAAGAATCGATGAAGAAGGAATACTTCAAGTCAACTCCGGACTTTGTGTTCCTAACGACCACGATTTAAAGTATAATATCATGATGGAGGCACACAACACACCATTTGCAATCCATCACAGGAGTACCAAAATGTATCATGATATTCGCCATACATTTTGGTGGAGCAATATGAAGAGAGAGATAAGCATTTGTTTATCTCAAGGTGTCTAACTTGTCAGCGAGTTAAAGCGGAGCATCAAGTACCAAAAGGTCCATTGCAACCACTTGAAATTCGAGAATGGAAGTGGGAGCACATTACCATGGATTTCGTTCTCGGTCTTCCTAAGGTTTCTCAAGGCATTGATGCGATTTGGGTCATTGTTGATAGGTTGACCAAGTGCGCTCATTTCTTACGTCTACGAGAAACTTATACACTTGAACGTCTTGCTCGTATGTACATAAACAAGATTATAAGATCGCATGGTATCTTGCGGTATCCATAGTTTTCGATCGAGACCCAAGATTCACTTCACGATTTTGGGTTAGTTTGCAAAAAGCTATGGGCGCAGGACTTACGATTTAGCTCGGTATATCATCCTCAGACGGACGGACAGTCGGAGAGGACTATTCAAACTCTTGAAGATCTATTAAGACTCTGTGTCCTTGATTTCAAGGGAAGTTGGGACAAGTTCTTACCATTGGTGGAGTTTTCCTACAACAAGCGGTTATCAAGCAAGTATTGGCATGGCTCCATTCGAAGCGTTGTATGGAAGAAAGTGTCGTTCTCCAGTATGCTGGGATGAGGTGGGTGAAGCAACGTTGTTGGGACCGGAGTTGGTACGTATGACTACGGAAAAGATTCAAACGATCAAACAACGTATAAAAACCTCACAAAATCGACAAAAGAGTTATCTTTGATCTTCATCGAAAGGGCGTGGAATTCGATATAGGAGATCATGGTGTTGTTAAGAGTTGCTCCATGGAAAGGAGTTACAAGATTTGGAAAGAGAGGAAAACTTAACCCTCGATTCATCGGTCCATTTTAATCCTCGATCGAGTAGGAGCGTGGCCTATAGACTCGCTTTCTGCCAAATATGTCTCGTGTTCATAACGTTTTCACATATCTATGTTACGTAAATATGTGAAAGACCCGAACCATATTATTGAGTTAGAGCCGGACGAAATAGCGGAAGATTTGGCGTATGAAGAGGTTCTGTTCAAATTTTGGATAAGAAGGAACATATTCTACGCTCAAGGTTATACCTCAAGTCAAAGTTTTGTGGAGGAACCACGATGTTGAGGAAATGACTTGGGAGTTAGAATCGAAATGAAATCAAGGTATCCTTACCTCTTCGACATACCAGTCGTACCCTAATTTCGAGGGAGAAATTTCATAAGAAGGGAGGTTGTAAGACCCTGACTTTTATAAATAAAGATGAATTTTTCTATAAATATTATTTTGAATATTATGGAATAAATTTGATATAATGTTATAGTTGTGGGTAATATTTATAAATTTTGCAAAGTATGCAAGTTGTTATAAAATATTAGTTTGGTGGGGAATATTCTTTTGTTAGGGAATATTCATACAATGGCTCAATCATTGGTGGACCCCACAGCGTAATTATTGTCGGATTGAGAAAATGACAAAAATATTTTATAAAAATAATGGCGGAGGTGTTACCATTAAAAGCTGTTGAACTACCCGGTGGTAAAAGTACGATGTCTGGCGTAGTTGCATAGTAGTAGTACACGGTATTGATTATTGATGCTTACGTGAGAAGTCACTCAATTTATGCTCAATTATTACTACGATAATTTAACGCATCATATCTCTTATATTATTGATTCAATTATTGTCACAAGATTATCATCGTATAATATGTTATAGTATTAAATCAATAATTGAGGCGACAAGTTATAAATGATTAATAATTGTTGAAAGATTAAATATGTGTTGATGAAAAAAAATGATTTGTGGTAAGTTTGATTATTTTATGGGGGCTCATATGTCATCATCTAAGAGTCTCTTCGTCGATAGTATTTACCTTTCGTCAATAGTAATTACCTTCAAATCGATAGTAATTACCCTTGTGAATAGTATTTACCTTAAATCGATAGTAATTACCTTAAATCAATAGTAATTACCCTTGTGAATAGTAATTATTACCTTCGTCAATAGTAATTACCCTTGTGAATAGTATTTACCTTCATCAATAGTATTTACCAACCGTTAATAGTAATTACCTTTACCGAGACGTCCGAACCACTTGTCGTTTCACATTCTGGTGTCGAACCACTTGTCGTTTCACATTCTGGCGTCAAACCGATTCGTCGAAGCCACTTGCCTTTTCACACGGCGGTGCTAAGCTAGAAATCTTCTATAAATAGAGGCCTAGGGCTTCATTATTTTCACGAATTCATTCAAGCTATAGAGAGAAAGTATAGAGAGAATAAGAGAGAAAGAAGAAGAGTATTTTGTTCTACTACTTCTTTGCGATATTCAATCTCCTACCAAATGTAAGGGGTGTTATTCATTCTTATTCATGAAGAGAGCTGTTGTTATTCCATTGCTTATTATTACATTGGAATAACTTTGTATAAGTGGTTTACCCTATACTTGGTGACATTCTTCTATTATTACATTGGAACATCACATGCATGTGTTTTACAGGACACTGGTTAAAATCTTTATTATTATTACATTGGAACATCACATCTTTGTGTTTTACAGGACTGGTTCCGCGTCTTTATTATTACTGTTGGAACATCACATGCGTGTGTTTTTACAGGACTGGTTAAAATCTTTATTATTACATTGGAATATCCTATCGTGTGTTTTACAGGATCTGGTTCCATCTTTATTATTACATTGTAACATCACAGCCGATTGTGAATTTCACGACTGGTTCCGTTATTTATTATTACATTGGAATAACACATGCATGCGATCTATCGCATGCATGGTGATTTCTTTTGTTATTCCATTCTTTATTATACCCGGTTGGTTAAAACTTTGACTTCTATACTCCATGAAATTAGTAGAATATCCTTGATATTTGCGTTTCATCCGATATCTTTTCATGGAAATATTCTTACGATCATTCTTGAATTTTACTCTACAAAAGCAGTATCATGTTGACAATTTGGACGTTAATAATTCTGGATAAAATAATTCTTGAACTTGTTTTATTGAATTCTTATATCATTGTCATCATCCTCATGTTTATATTTTTTGAAAGTCATCGTGTATTTTGTAGTGCATAGATGGACTTGGTATGATTATGACGAGAGATTATTCGATTGTAATCATGGACGTAGTAATGTTACAAATGATGTGATAAAAATCCAAAGTGGTAGTAGTGCATTGATGGACGATTGTTGGCATGATCATGACCATTAATGAATACACAAATATTCTTGGGCGTAGTGCATGAATAATTGTGGTGCGTGATACTAAAGAATATCCTTGGTAGTAGTGAGGGGTGATTCGATGATGTGAAATATTTATTAAAGTTTGAGTCTAAACTATAAGCGATGATGAAAAACCTTTTAAAACCTAAAAGATAGTAGACTTTATTTTCTACTTGACTCTTTTAATGGATTGCGTATTCTTGGCTGTAGTTAAACCGGTTGTCTATTGTATTTTATCGGTTTAACATTATTGAAGACTATTGATAATTTATTACGCATTATCTTAGTCATAATATTTCTTCTTGGGCTAGTTGAGCTCACCCTTTCTTTTCTTTGTTCTCTTCGTGAAATGATAATATAATTTGGGACGAGTCTGGGGAAGCAGTGATGGTCTGAAGATAGCATTAGTAGTCCTCACTATTACGTAAAATAGTGTGATAATAAGCTCATAATGAGGACTTTTTATTTGAGTTTGTATAATATCTAGTAGAGCGATATTTGTATTTAAACTCACGGTTTATGTCGTATTGTATACGACAGTTATGTTAATAAGTTGTTTTTAAATTCTGTACCATGTAAGTGTCGACCCAAGATGGGTGATGTATACCTAATTTTGGGGGCGTCACAAGAATGAACTTCCGGCAGTATCCGGAATGGATGTGAACTGTCCTCCAAGGTTATCTCCAAAAGATGATTCTGATCTCCTGCAATGTTAGTAACAGGTGTGCAGAAAATTTCGAGTGTCTACATAAATATATATATATATATATATATATATATATTATAATAAGTTTTATTTTTTATGAAAAATATAATATATTATATTTTATTTTGCATAGTGACTGCATAGTAAAATCAAAAAAAATCAGCCGAATCCGTGATTTCCCCACTGTGCAGTCTGTGATTTTTCCTTTACTGTGCATCCAAATAGTATCCAGCCATTCTCCTATAAATAGGATGCTCAGTTTAGAAAAGAAAATCACACCAGAATTAGAGAATTCTTTTTCTATATTATTGAACGTATTTCTTTTGAGTTTAAGAAAGCTTTGAGGGTAGAAAATAGTAAAAGTTTTCTTCAAGAATATATCCGCTAAACCAGTCAGAAATACTCGTCTTTTGATGTAAGGGGTATTATTTGTTTCATATTCTTTATGATATTATTTTTCAGTATTCGAAAGAAATTTTATTTAAATCGATATTCGCAAGAATTATTTTCTTCGTTTAAAATTCGTAAGGAATATTATCTTCGTTCAATATTCGTAAGGAATATTAACTTCGTTCAATAGTTGTATGGGATATTATTTTTGTTAAATATTCATAAGAAATAATATTTTCTTCCATACATAGTAATATGTAAGAAATATTATTTTGTTTCAGATTCCGAATTCTACACTCATTTAGTTAAGTATTGCTTCTATACTCCTTGAAATTAGTATTCTACACTTCATCTAGTATCTTTTCATGGATATATTATTCTAAACATTTTTGATAATTTTTAATCTTTTCATGTCGGGGTACTATTCATGGGGAATTATTCTCAAAGTACTATTACGGGGTACTATTCACTCGGGTACTATTCACCCGGAGTACTATTCATGACAAAAATTAATTTCTTTTCGGTCCAAATAATTTTTGATTCAATATTATTCTTGAATTATATTCCACAAAGCAGTATCATGTTGAGAATTTGGACATTATTAAATTCTGGATAAATTGAATTATAAATCTTTAAAATTCATCCTTGTTCTCATTTAATTTAATTCTTATTTCATTGTCACCATAATCATGCTTATATTGTGATGAAAGTCATCTTTGGTCAAGGGTGCAAAGATGAATTGTTGTTTGGTATGATTATGACCATGGATTATTCAGTATAAACATAACTTGTAATGTTACTAATGATGTGGTAAAAGTCCTCATTGGCCCGTAGTGCATTGATGGATAGTTATTGGTATGATCCTGACTATGGGTTCCCTTCAGGCAAGGGTGCAAAGATGATTTATTATTTGGCATAATCATGACCATTGGTGATAACACGAATATCCTTGGCCTGTAGTGCATGGATAATTCGTGGATGTGATACTAATGAATATCCTTGGCCCGTAGTGCGTGGATAATTCAGTGATGTGAATTATTTATTAAGCTGAGTCTCGAAGATAAAATTGATGATAAACTTTTAAATCATAGAAGA
Organism: Panax quinquefolius; assembly: GCA_020205615.1. Classification (NCBI taxonomy): domain Eukaryota; kingdom Viridiplantae; phylum Streptophyta; class Magnoliopsida; order Apiales; family Araliaceae; genus Panax; species Panax quinquefolius. Next base: position 66,923,541 of record CM035168.1, read on the forward strand.
TAGTAGATATCATGCTCTACTTGACTCTTCTAATGGATTGTTATTTTCGCTGCAATTGTTGATCTAAAACTTATTGTCTATTGTGTTCTATCAGTTGTTATACTATTGAAGGCTAACGATAATTTATTTTGCATTATCTTAGTTATAAAATTTCTTACTGAGCTAGTTGAGCTCACCCTTTTTTTTCACTATTCTCTTCAGGAAATGAGAATATAGCTGGGACTAGTCAGGGAATGGAGTGATGGTCCTAGATGGTTGCTATAGTAGTCTGCACTATTCTATAAAATAGTGTGATAATAATTGTAACGAGGACTTATTTTGAGTTTGGATATTATCTAGGAGACAATATTTGTATTAAAACTCACCGCTTATGTTTTGTCGTATTTTGCACAATACTTAGTAGCTGTATAAAATAAGTTTATATTTGAATTGTGTACAATATATCTGGCGACCCAAGATAGTTGATGTATACCTATTTTGGGGGTGTCACAGTTGGTATCAAAGCTTAGGGATATGATCCCTGGCTGCGATTTGAGGCTAGAACTAGGAGGGGAGAGACGGGTAAATCTTTCGCTAGTGTGTCTTACCAAAGCTTATTTTTTAATTAATTAGTCGGTCAAAATATAGGGATAATATGTGGTTTGTCAATTAACCCTTTTTTTGTAACGCTGTTTGAGAATGGCATCTGAAAATATTGAGATAAGCAATGGAGCACATGCGACCGTTGAGTCACCGATGATCAATAACCGAGATAATGTGCATTAGGAAGGCAATAATCCTTGTGTAAACAACAACACCGACCAAATAACGAATGATGGTACGTTTAAGAGCTTCTTAGAATTCATGCAAAACCAAACGAGAGAGACTCATGTTCATAATAAAGGTGGAGTTAATGGCAACTCACGGCTGGTTACCGCTAAACAGTTCAAGGAGTTGGGACCACCAGAGTTTTTGGAAAAGCCAGAACCATTTAAGGCAAAGACATGAATTAAGAAGATCACCAAAATATTTGATATCTTTGAATGCTCAGAAGAACAAAAGTGTAAGACCCCAACTTTTATGAATAAAGATTATTTTTTCTCGAGACATATTTTTGAATATTATGATGTGGATTTGATATAATGTTATAGTTGTGGGTAATATTTATAAATTTTTCAAAGCGAGCAAGTTGTTATATAATATTCGATTGGTCAGGGAATATTCGTTTTAACAGGGAATATTCATACGATAGCAAAATCATTGGTGGACCCTACAATGGAAGTATTATCGGAGTTAGAAAATGAAAGAAATGCCTTTTTATAAAAATAACGGCAAAAGGTTTATCGTTAAACTATTTAAATACCCGGTGGTAAAAGTACAGTAATACACGTGGTTGTATAGTAGTACACGGTATTGATTATTGATGCTTACGTGAGAAGTCACTCAGTTATATTCAACTATTATCACAGTATCATCAGCATAATATTTTATATACTTAAATCAATAATTGAGATGACAAAGTTATTCATATTATTATTTGCAGTATTGACGATGTCTAGAAAGTTCTGTCGATGAAAGGGGTTTGGTCACCTAATTGCGAGCCAATAGGGAGAAATCCTTATCAGAAAGCCCCCTCTTTCCTGGGAATGATCTGTTTAATATTAATGATGAATACGTTCATGTTGATTAAAGATGAATTAATATTTTCATTGTGTTGGTATTATTAGTGTTAGTGGAAATTGACATTTATTTCGATAATAATTGATTTCTGGAGGTTAATTTGACCAATCGGGTAATTAATCGGATAAATGAGCAATTAATTGCTATTAGTTCACGTGCATATAACTATTGATTCACATGCATGTACTATTGATTTGCATGCTTTTACTATTAGGGGAGGTGGTACAAGTTTGATAATACTTGTAAGACTAAATTAAAAATGAATAAAAAGATGAAGGTACTATACTGTAATAATTTGAGCCCCAAAACATGCAATTATTGAATCTATATTTTCCTATAAATAAAAGTTCATTCTTATTTCATTCTCACGAATTCACTAAGACTCACAAGAGCAATTATAGAGAGAGAAGCTATATAGAGAGAATCTATAGAGAGAAAGTAGAAGAGTATTCTGCTACTTCACTATTCCAGTATCCAGTCTTCTTCTAAGGTAAGAGATATTATTTTTATTTAGTATTCGTAAGAAATAATATTTTCTTCCATACTCTGTAGTATGTCAGTAATATTATTTTGTTTCATATTCCTAATTCTACACTTATTCTATTAAAATATTGACTCTATACTCCGTTAAATTAGTAGAATGTCCTTGAAATTTGTGCTTCATCCAATATCTTTTCATGGAAATATTATTCTAAGCATTCATGATAATTATTTATTTTTTCTTGCCGGGATAATATTCACGGGGTACTATCACAAAGTACTATTCACGAGATATTATTCACAAAGTACTATTCACGGGTACTATTCACAAAGTACTATTCCCAATTACTATTCACAAAGTACTATTCCTGGGTATTATTCACAAAGTACTATTCATAGGTTCTATTCAAGAAGTACTATTCATGGGGTACTATTCACTCGGGTACTATTCAGTCGGGGTACTATTCATGATAAAAATTGATTTTGTTGTTGTCCAAATCATTTTTGATACAATATTATTCTTGAATTTTACTCCACAAAGCAGTATCATGTTGAAAATTTGGATATTATTAAATTCTGGATAAATTAAATTATAAATCTTTAAAAATTTATCATTTGCTTTCTTTTAATTGAATTCTTATATCATTGTCATCATCCTCATGCTTATATTGTGATAAAAGTCATTTGTGGCTTACGTGCATAGAAGGACTGTTGATTGGAATGATTATGATCATGGATTATTCGGTATAATCATGAACGTAATGTTTTAAATGATGTGATAAAAGTCCTAATTGGCCCGTAGTTCATTGATGGATAATGGTTAGCATGATCATGACCATTGGTGATTACACGAATATCCTTGGCCTGTAGTGCATGAATAATTCGTGGATGTGATACTAATGAATATTATTGGCCCATAGTGCAGGGATGATTCGATGATGTTGTTTATTTATTAAGCTGAGTCTCAGCGATAAAATTAATGATATACTTTTTACATCATAGAAGATAGTAGATATCATGCTCTACTTGACTCTTCTAATTGATTGCTTGTTCCGCTGTAGTTAAACTTGATGTTTATTGTATTTTATCAGTTTAACACTGTTGAAAGCTAACGATAATTTATTCTGCATTATCTTAGTCAAAATATTTCTTACTCGACTAGTTGAGCTCACCTTTTAGCTTTCATCGTTGTCTTCAGGAAATGAGAACGTAGCCGGGACTAGTCGGGGAACGGAGTGATGTTCTGAGATGGTTGTTTTAGCAGTCCTCACTATTTTTTATGATAATAAATGTAATGAGGATTGAATTTGAGTTTGGATATTGTCTATGAGATAATATTCGTGTAAAAACTCTCAGCTCATGTTGTATAATTAAGTTTGTATTTGTATTCAGTACCATGTATTTGGTGACCCAAGATGGGTGATGTGTACCTATTTTGGGGGCGTCATAGTTGGTATCAAAGTTTAGGGATATAATCCCTAGCTGAGATGTGAAAAAATAACTAGGAGGGGAGAGAAGGGTAATTCCTTCGCTAGTATGACCTACCTAAGTTTATTTGGTATTTAATTTGTCGGTCAGAGTGTAGGGATAATATGTGATATGCCAATTAACCCTTGTTTTATGGCAGTGTTTGAAAATGGCATATGAAAATGTTGAGATCAGCAATGAAGCATATGAGATCGTTGAGTCACAAACAATCAATACACAGGATAATGTGCAATAGAAAGACAATAATCCTCAGGTAAACAACAACACCGATCAAATGATGAACGATGGGATGTTCAGAGGATTTACAAAATTCATGCAACATCAGGTGAGAGCGGCTCCTGTTCAAAATACACGTGGAAACACTGGCAACTCACAGATGGTCACCTCTAAGCATTTCAAGCAGCTGGGACCATCGAAGTTTTGGGGAAAGCTAGAACCACTTAAGGCGGTGACTTGGATAAAGTAGATCACCAAGATATTCAAAGTCTTGGGATGCTCCGGGGAGCAAAAGGTTCCCTTTGCCACCTTTATGTTGCGAGGAGAGGCAAATTAGTGGTGGGAATCTATAAAGCGTACTCAACCTGCCGCACTAAAGATTTCTTGGGAGAAGTTCCAAGAACTGTTCAACGACAAGTACTTTCTCGAAAGTATTCGTCACATGAAGGAGGTAGAGTTCATCAAGCTGGAGCAAAATAATATGACCGTGTTGTTGTACGAAGCTAAGTTTTCTGAGATGTCCCTATTTGCGTCCCACTTAGTTGATAATGAGGAGAGAATAACGTAGATGTTTCTAAGAGGTTTGAAACCCGAGATACGTCAATACCTCATTTCTCATAAACTTTGCTTGTATTCAGATGTTGTGAATAGGACAACATTCTTACCATGACTTTTTAATTTTTTTCTTGATCCTTCTCACTACTATTGTACTAACCCGATATTTTTCATATAAATAAATAAGAAATTTTGCATATAAATTTTTTTTTTACTTATTTTAATGATGAGAATATGTGTCATGTAATGTGTATGATAAATGCAAATATATTTATTTCTGAAAAATTATAAATAATTTTAGAATTATTAATCATTACAAATTATATTCTTATTGTAATTAATTTTTGTAGCAAAAATGTTTTATTAATTATTTTTCCATGAAGACATGATTTTATATAATATATGAAATGATTATTAGAATTATAATAATGAATATTTTATTATATAAATGTGTTCGAATATTTAAGTTAATTATTTTAACTTAATTATTGATGTTATATATGGAGGATGAATCGGATATGGAATCAAACCCTAAATTGGGATTTTGATCAAGGAATGAGAATAATAATATAATATTAATTATATTTTGATTTTTCAGTACTATAAATATGTACTGTATATGTGTAGACAGATAAAGGTTAGTTAATTATGATAAATTATGTCATAACCCTTATATCATGTTGTTAAGCCCTAATTCTTAAACTCAGTTGTGAGTTCGAGACTGAGTAGTAATTGTGTTATATGAATTATACTGTGTATTATAGAATTTATGTAATTAGGAGAAAGCATAATTTGCTAATTAAAAACCCTAATTTGCTAAAAATTAGAAACCCTTATTATTATTTTAGTAAATTATAATGTTAATTAGGAAACCCTACTTGTTAATTTGGGAACCCTAATAATATTAAGGAATCCTAATTTTAAAAACCCTAATTTTTATTAAAAATCATAATTTTAAATTAGTATGTTTTAATTAAAATTTTATTACACTTTAATTTTAATTTTTCAAACACTAGAAATTATTTGGGAAATTTTAAGACTTAAAATCTAGTGATTAAACCCTAGATTTAAGTACCTTAAACTAGAATACCCTTGAAATTATAAGTGAAATTACCAAAGTGCCCTTTTTGTCCCATTTGGTGTATTATTGTAGCCAAATCTGTACAAAATCCGGCCAGCCACCCTAGTCTACAAAGCTATGAACCTACAATTTCAGCACATCAACCTTAATCAGCAGCATACATTGCATCTATATCACATAAGTAGAATTAGAGAAAGAAAGTGTATTATTACCTCAATTGTGCAACCCACACTTAGCCATACTCTCTCAAGCTCAAACCCACGAATTCTTCTAAGATTTCAGTCACTAAAATTAGCCCTACCAACTCACATAATAGATTAGTAGCATAAAAATTAAAAAAAATTCATAGTAAGGTAAGAACCCTATTTTATAATCTGATCTTGAAGGCCATGTTAGATGTTAGTTTTTTTTGTGTTAAACATGTATTATGTAGTATATAATGATGATCTAGGTTGCTAGATGTTAGATCCATAACATCTAGAGGCTCAGATTTGAAGATTTAGAAAATCTGGAAAAAATCAAACTGTGGCCTGACAACAAATGTCAGTGGCCACAGATCTTTGGTTGTTTACGATTTGTGTTGTTTTTAAGATGTTATGTGGAGCCTGTAATGTTTTCTTTAATCTACAAAAAGAATTAGAGTCATTTGATATCTATATTGGTCGTTATTAACGGTCAAAGGTCATTGACCAAAATTAGTAAGACCTTTTTCAAATGACCTTTGAGAAAGCCAAGAACCGAAGTCTGACAAGTTATACTATGGCTTTGATCTGTCTGTCCTGATGTTGTTTGAATAATTTGTTGTATTAAACACGTAGATGCATTATATGTTCTATGATTCCATGTCTTTAGATCCTTGAAATAATCAACATATTGAACTATATGGATGGTCGAACCAACTCGGATGATCGTGGACTTGGTTTTACGGAATTTCCGGAAAATCAAGAACATGATTTCTAACGACCTTTAATCCAAGCTTCAATCGCTTGCTCTATTATTTTGATATGTGTTTTATATAATAGATCAATAGTATTACATGTTAGTTACACCTAGAATCAATAGAATACATAGATCAAACTCGACGCGAGATATAAGGATCCAAAGTAGCATACTCGTTACATTCTTCATTACGGAAAAACCGAAATGAAGAACATGATCTAACGTGATGTTACGAGCCTCGGATCTTTCTTATTAATGATGTTTAGACTTGTAAATTGTTTCCATAATGTATACTTATTAAGCTTACGTACACGACCGGCGTCTAGAACACATTTAACATGAATAAATTTACGATCTAAGGCCATTAATCTAGTTATTAGGCCGTGGTTGAAATTTCTAGTGACCCGAATATGATGAACGAAATGACTAGTTCAAGGCTTAATAACTTTTGAATGATGATGAACATGTTATTGGTTGTTACATAAGTGTTGCACTAGTACTACACTATCCATGTATTATCTTGCCCAGAAACATCAAGATCTGACATTTATTGTTGGTCAAACTTAGTCCCTCTATAACTGATTATGAAGGCATGGGTTCTTCAAGAACACCTAAGGGGACACTTACTGTCGCCAATGGGCTTTAGCGACAAACTTTCTAAAATTAATTAAGTTAATTTCTAAAAATTAATTAAAAATAGTAAATAAATTCTGAAAATTACAAAAATTATTTTTAAAATTATTTTAAGTTATAAAAATTAACTTTTAATAATTTGACATATTTTTCATAAATATTAATATTTATTTGGATATTATTGATATTTAATTTATTTAATAAATGCGCTAAATAAATTAATTAAAATAATTTTATTATATTTAAAATCATTTTAAATGATAATAAGGTATTTAATAATATTTTAAGTTATAAAACATAACTTTTAATATTTTAAGATAAGTTTTATTAATTATTTAATATTAATGATATTATGATTATTTAATAATTATATTAAATAAAGTGATTTAAAATAATTTTTAATGAAAATAAAGTGTTTAAAGATATTTTAAGTTATAAAATATAACTTTTAATATTTTATTGGATAATCTCATTAATAATTTAATATTAATGATATTAATTTAACATTAATGATATTAAGTTAATTTAATAATTATATTAAATAAATAGTTTTAAAATTGTTTTAATTATTTAAAAGGATATAAATGAATTAAAAATATTTTAAGTTATAATTAATGACTTTTAATATTTGAATAAATAGTACTTTAATGTTTAAATATTAATGGTAATTATTTAAAATAAATTTAAATATTTAAAAAAATCATTTAAGGATAATATTAATACTTTAAAGATATTTTGAGTTATTATAAATAACTTTAATATTTTGGCAATAGTTTCGTTAATAGTTTAATATTAATTAAATATTAATAATAATAGAATAGTTTAATATTTAAATCATTTAATAATGATTCCAGTATTTGAAAATTTATGATAAATTATAATAAGTTTTTAAAAAATATTTGAAGTCGTTTAAAATAATATGGTGATAATTACAGATTATTGAACTAAGCTGGATAGAGTCTTAGACTCGATTATTACCCGATAAAATTTGTCGATTTTGCAAACATATTTTAAATTGATCAGGACTTAGATAATTTGACTGTATAAATGAATATTTGTGATTCAATAACTGTGTGATATGTGTGACAAGGTGATTAGGTTTTGTGTTGACTGCAATAGGTAGTATTATATGTTCTGATATGTTATTCTAATCAGTAAAATGATCTTATTACCTATAGGTGATTACATAAAAGATAAATCTAAGTTGTGAATTGTAAGCAGCGCATCAGGCAAGTATCCTACCTTTGCATTTTCTTTATGCAATGGACATGAGTAAGAATGTTGCAGAATTATATAATTACTATACAGATTATTAACCCTATATTATATACACTCATTGATTATCAACATGTTAGTATATGGTAATTCAGTTATATATGTTGTTCGTTAATTTCTATAAATTGTTATACAAGTGTCCCCACTTGGATAATCATGGTATTTAATCACATGTTGATACACCTTTGTCAATTACCCGTATATATATATGTTGAATTATAGATTATTGTTGAACAAGATAAAACCTTTGGTTTAGAACCCCGACAAGTATGAACATCCCTTATACGGGAAAACTTTTTATGGACCCAAGGTGGATAAAGTGAACGATGATATCGTTCTTGTATGTAGTATTGATCAATACAGGGTACAACGAGCTAATCACCCTCCGTGCCCGTAAGTTATGACGGTTTGCGGATGAAGTTTTGCTAAACCTATTCGAAAATTGAAAATAATGTTCATAGTATGTCACCTTAACCCTATATATAGTCAATACGTACTTTCAAAAATTTGATAGAGAGTTGTTATGTTATTATTATCGGTTCAAATTACTTCACAACTATTGACTTGTTGTAGAAGGATAGTACAAAGAAAACATTTAACCCTTTCAGCTAATAATTATATTTGTTATTACTTGCTAGGCACTCAAATGGTCACTCTTGCTTAAATAAAATGTTTTCAGTTAAGTATGATTAACCCGAAGGCTCAAGCAAGAACAAGGGGAAAGGAAAGTTGTTCGAATGAGATTTTTAATATGTTGTGTAATAGTTATAGTTTTTTAAGACAATGATACTTATTATCTATGATGTAATGAATGTTTAAAGGTCTCGTACCTGGGTGTAAACTTTGATGCATATGTAAATTAACTTTGAATTTTATATTATCGTTATTATTATTAGTATTATTCAGCTTATAGAAATGGTATCGTGAAGCACCGAGTTCGGGTTTCAAGTATCCGAATTTGTGGGCGTCACAGGTCGGTATCAAAGCTTTAAGGTTAGAAACCTTAGGTGGGATTGACCTTAGGCTATAACCTTAGAACAGGTGGAAACATTTAAAATACAAATAACTCATATAGAGTTTAAATGGAGATGAATTGAATAAATTCATCGTTAAACAAAATAAAAGATAACTTTTATAAAACTATTGTTTGTTATGTGTATATACTATATGCTAATCGGGATAATTTATGTGTGTAGATATACGGTGAAAAGGCTTGTTATATGCTTATAGCATGAAGGAGGATCAAATCCATACACAGAGCTAATTTTGAAGCCGATATTTGAAATAGAAGCTCACAATGAAACCAACTCTGAGGAGGTGGTTATTATAGAAAATGTTGTATCAGATCCAGAGATGTTGGAGCTGACAGATAGTGATTCGGACACTAAAGTTGAAGCTGATCAAGCATCAACGGAGGTGCAGGATCTGAGGAACAAGGTTTCTTCTCTGGAAAAATAGTGGGAAATAGAAAAGCTGCTAAATAGTCAATTGCGTCAGGAATTAATAGAAATAATGGAAGAACAAGATAAGATTAAAATCCAAATTGATCAGATGAGAGCCGCAAGCAACACATCGTGTGCAGCTCCGAGTAATAAGGGAAAAAGAATGATAGAAGACCGTGACTTAGGAAAACCCGATAAGAAGAAAGGGAAAAGAATATGTTATCTTTGCGGTTATGAGGGACATACCACTCTATATTGTCCCGACTATAAACCAGGAGCAAGTTTTATCTGTGGGATTAAAGATCATCTGGCAAAAGGTTGTCCAAGGAAAAGGTGTAATAAATAGGTAGTATAAGTTCTGTTGAGTAGGTATGTTTAATTTAATATCTAAGTATGTCTATGTAATGTATTATTCTTAACTTTTATGTTGATCAAGACTGTAACTCCCGACTTTTGTAGTCATAAAGGGATAGTTGATGTTTAAAGCAGTATGTGTTATGCTATGTAAAATATTCAATGAATGGATATGAATTTAAGTTTGAGAAATAAAACCAGTTTACTATATTAAACTTATGTAATAAGGTTTAGAATGTAAGTTAATAAAGTATAATTTATGGTTTTACTTAACCAGATAATGCCGCCAAGACGTCAAACTCGAAACCAAATGGGAGAAGAATCATCGACAATCTTTGAGGGACAACAAGACAAGACCCGGTGCAAAACTTTGAAAACATGGTAGCTCGAAAGCTATCTGTGAGGAATACCGGTATGAGGAACCAACCCAATAATCGCTTGGCAAAATTTAAAGACTTCAAGGCAGTAGGACCACCAGAATTCAGGGGATCAGTTGACCCTATAGAAGCCCAGACATGGGTTAACGAGATAAAAAAGGTGTTCGTAATTGCTAGGGTAGATTAAGGGAAAAAGACTACTTTTACCACTTATATGATGAAAGGGGAGGCTAACTTTTGGTGGGAGGCAAATAAAACTAAGGTAGGAGAAGGAGTAGTGACTTGGGCTAGGTTTAAAACTTTATTTTTCAAAAAATATCTCTCAGCTAGTATGCAGGATAGGATGGAGGTAAAATTTCTGGAGTTGAAACAGGATAACATGACTGTTACGAAGTATGTCACAAAGTTTAATGAGTTGGCTAGGTTTGCTCCGCATCAAGTTGATACGGAGGCTAGGAAGGCAAGGAGGTTTGAGCTGGGGTTAAAACATGGGCTCTACAACAAGGTGGCAGTGTTGCAGATCAATACTTTTGCAACACTCATGGAGAAGGCTATCATAGCTGAGGAGGGGAGTGAGGCCATGAGCCTCTATAACAAGGAGAAGAAGAACAAAAGCAAGGCAGGGGGAGCTGTGAAGGTGGAAACAAGTAGTGGGAATAAGGGTGAGAAAAGAAAGGGGAATTATTTCGGGAATGTTCAAGTGAAGTAGGAAGTGTTAGGTTTGTAATATTCATGAACGCAATCAAATTGCATAAATAAGCGGAAACGTGTAAAAAACAGAGTTTAAAATTTTTTACAAACCATATACCCGGATCACCCTTTATGCACAATTATTAATTAAACGAAAAGATGAAGGACAAGAATCATACCCTTGAAGATCCGAGCTTCCTCGTGTACAAGTTCACCTCGATCCTTTTCGCGTTCAACTTGAATCCACCGGGTTTGGTTCCTTCTTTTGATCAACATTAGCCACCCAAGTGTTTGGCCTCTAGAGGTGATCCACCAAGGAATAATAAAGATTCAAGAAAATGGGTGGTTGGCTAAACCCTAATTTTTCTATCTCTATAGAAAAGGAGTGTACTCTCCAACAATTGGAATAACATATATTTGATATCTGATATAAGACTCCTCTTATAAAGATATCAAGTAACCCTATTAAAATAAGGTATTTTTAATTAAACTCTTTTAATTAAATGGGCTCCCTAATCTTATTAGGGATAATTAATTAAACTCATTTAATTAATTTTCCCTCTTAATCTATTAGGAATAAATGAGAGTACTTATATTAAATTAATTCCTAAACTCTTTTAGAAATTAAAATAAAATAATTATAATAATATTAATAAGACTCCTCTTATTAATTTATATTTAATATTTCTAAAATATTAAATAATAAATATTAAGCTATTTAATTTATTCTATCACCATAGATTAAATTAAATATACTTAACTATATTATTACGATTATGCCATTAACTTCTTAAATAATTATTCTTCCTTTTATGGTGTGACCCTTTAGGTTCTCCATATTAAATAGGTTGTGAATAAATCAATTAGAACAATTCTAATCTTATTTAAATAAATAAATTAAATAATTAATTTATTTAAATAAATAATATTTATTCTCTGATAGGGATAAGCCTCCCTAGCGAACAACGACTTTCCGGATAATATAGATTTCAACATTAATCATAAAAGAACCTTTGAGTAAATAGTTCTTTGTACAATTCAATCCTTCCACCATCTGATGTCCCAATTAAATATAAGGCGTGGAATTCTTGTCAAGTCTTATTTTATTTAATTATATGTATTTCGATCCTTAAATGCACAACACCAAATTAATGCAAATTAGAAACTCCTTTCTAATTTCATTACGCCTTGGCCGAGGACTACTAGGGTTGTCATTTATCGAATCATATAGGATATTTCTCTTCTTTTAATAGAAGTGGTAGATTCTTTATTGATCATACATTATCTCCATATACAACTTATTATACCCAAGCATACTTTTAATATATACCTAAGGGTCTTAAGGAATAAGTCAAAGTATAACTCATCATACACGAGATCTATGATGATCTCGAGTCGAGGATCACTTGTACTACTATCACTCTGAGAATTCCTATTGATGACAAGTAAAACTCCATTAGGTATTCCTTAGCGAGCCACGTTCGATTGAACTTATTCTCTAATAAGCACCTACATACTTGCTTTAGTGTCTCCACACAAATGATCGTGAGATCAATCATCCTCATCGATGAAGCAAACAAGCGTATGTACCAATCTATCCGGATTCACTAATCCCCGATTTAGTAATCAATGATTGGGAACTATTTAGTTTTAAGCTTTCTAAGAATTTAGATCTCATTAGAATGATCATCATCATTATTCTAAAAGCATTGCTTAAAACTATGGGTTTATCACATATTATAAAACAACATCATGTAGATAATTAAAAGCCTTTAATAAATTAATACTTTTATTAATAAATGAATAAGATTATTACAAAGTATATGCTTTATCATCAAACATGATTGGCTTGTGTGCATACTACTTTCAATCTCCCACTTGCACTAAAGCCGATAAATCGTGGTATCTCATACTCTTCTTCTCTAAGTGGCGATTATCCTCTTTGTTGGATAAGCTTTAGTTAATGGATATGTAATGTTGTTCATGAGAGTCCACTATCTCTATAGTGATTTCCCATCTTTCAATGATTCTAATAATCAATTGAAAGTGCCACAACACATGTTTAGATCCAAGATGAGACTTAGGAACTATTCTAGTTCTTTAATTAACTTTTAATCCAAAAATCAACTTGCGACTTCATTTATAGCTATATACTTTGTCTTTATCACTAAACCGGCAACTCTTTTTTTGTTTGGAACCTTTCAATTCAACGCACCTTTGTTCAAGATAACCCTTTACCTTAAAGTGGATTTTTACGTAAATCTTGAGTGCATAAAGAAAAACTTGAGTGCATTAAGCCCTCTAGTTTTAATTAAGACCCACCATGAATATGATCACATCCTTAGTCTTGTTAAGAACTTTAAGATATTTTTCAGCGACTCATAGTGAACTTCTCCATAATATGGTGATCGACATCAGGTCTCGTACATTTCATTGCATACATGATTGTCACTCATGCGATCTCTCTTTTCAGGAGTTTGTGGGGATTATAAAGAGAGATACACTCCATAGCTCATCAACATGAGACATCTCTTGGAGTTTGCCATGCTAAACGACTTTAGCATCAAATGAATATACGTTCCTTGGGTTAAGTCGAGCATCCTCTTGTATCTATCTATATAGATTTTATCCCCAATTAAGATACTCTTCCCAAACCATTCATGGAGGAATGTTTAGACAACTTTATCTTTACTGATTGTACCATTGGTATGTCATTCCTTATCCGTACTATATCATCATATAGAAACTAGGAATGTCACGATGCTCCCACTGACCCTTTTGTACACACTAGAACTCTTACCTCATCGTATGTAACTGGATCATCATCTTCTATGATGTGTACCTCATCATCATCATCATGATGAATCCATACCTCCTAGGTATCTTGATTACTATTCGATTTACTGATTAGGTTTTGTGGTACAATAGGTCTATCTATAGGTTCCTCTTATTTGACTTATAGTGTTTTGTGGTTCTTGAACTCTTCAAGATCTATTATCCTCCCACTAGCCCCCTTGATAATAAACACATTTATCTTAGAAGCGGCGTGTTTCACAACAAACACCTTTTGCTAAGTAGGATTATAGAACATATACCTAAACTTACTTTAGGATGTCCCACAAATTGTACTTGTCAAATCTTGTCCCAAGCTTATCATTTGAAACCTTTTTCACATAAGTTGGGCAACCCTTATCTTAACATACTTAAGATTAGGAATCCTCCACATCCATAACTTTTATGGAGTCTTGAAATTTGGATTTTGAGGTTACCTTTTCGTAGATGTATGTAGCCATTTCTAGGACATGATCCTAGAAGGATCTTTGGAATGTCGGTAAAATCATTTTGGACCGTACCATGTTCAACAAGGTATGATTTTTCCTTTCGGATACATCAATCAATTATTACGTATCATGAGGTGTCCATTATGAGAAAACCATTTGAGATGATCTAGAAACTTATTGCACAAGTATTTATTCCTTGATCTAATCAAAGAATCTTAATACTTTGCCAATTTGTTTCACTTACGAATTCTTTGAACCTTTCAAATAATTCACACTTGTATTCAATAAATACATACATTCAACTCTTTGAATGATCATCTCCTTTTCTTATACTAGTTTATTCAATTTACAAAATAATTTTTCACGTAAGTCAGTATACAAAATCCATTAAGTAATCTTTCGGTTCTATCTGAAATATTATTATTATAAATAGAACAACAATTGTTCTTAATTATAATATCAAATTTCATTGTCAACAACAAAATGAAAATAATGTTTCCAACGAGAGGCTGGAATACAATAACGACTTATTGACTTAATAGATTTGCGTAGGTAATGCTAAACTATAAGTTTCTATGGCTAATCTACAACAACCTTTGCTTCATTTCCCCCACATGGGATTACATATATTTGTTTAGCTTTCTACTTACGCTTGGTCCCTTCATAAATCTATATTTATGATAACCAAAAATCGGTATCAATACCCAAGTAGAACCTTGACTTAAAGAAAAATTTATTTCAATCATGAACAAAAGCGTAATATAACTTAGAAACTTTACTAAGCTTCTTTGGTTAACCTCTGCAAGATGCTTCTCGCATGATTTCTTTCCGGTGTCGGGCTTATTGCGGTGGAAGCAAACTCCTTTCTTATATCAAGTATCGGTTTTGTTCTTATTATCCTTTGTTTACGCCTTTCTTTTTACCTTCTTTGAATCGTTCTTCTTTTTCGGAAGATCTTTTGGCCCCTACCGGTGAGACATGGTCTTTCTTGGTTGGAAAGTGACTCTCAACATTTTTCAACATGTTAAGCAAATCAATGAAAGCTAATATCTAGCTTGTTCATATGAAAAATTCACAACAATTGTGAAAAGAGTCAAGGGAGTGAGTGCAAGATCAAATCTTGGCTCAACTCTCCATCCATGACAAAACCAGTTGACCTAATTGATCAATCAAATTGATTATGTTAAGAACTTTTTATGCATCTTTATAGTGCCATTGGCCATTCTAGATCGGAAGAGCTCCTTAGATGTCGATATCTATCGATCTACTTTCCTCACCATCAACTACTTGATGTGCGGGGAATATAGTAGGAGCATCCATAGTTTCATCTTGTGGCTGAAGCTCGTTACTCGTGGATGCGAGCATGATGCATTGAAATATTTGTGCATCATCTTGCCACTTTCTAAAAGTAGCAATCTCTTCCTCGAGGCATTATGCGCAACCATTGCGGGGATAGGCGTATTAAGGACATAAGATAGCTTTTTGACTATGAGAACTATTCTCAAATTCCTTAACCAATCCGTTTAATTTGATTGTGGTTAATTTAGCATCTAATAATAACCGCATGATGATAGTAATTTTAGACATTGTAAAATTACGTAAATGAATTTGTAATTAACAACATTTTAACATACATTCTTTTAATAATTACCAAAATAAATTAGGTCTTGTTTTAAATTGGTATCTCCCACTATTTTCTTCAAACTATATTACCCTCAATATATATAGTTCGGTAAAATCTAATTAAAGATACGCTAGTGAGAATAAGGATCCCATTTCAAATGTATATAGCCTTGTGGTGACACAACAAACTATATATAAATAAATAGGTAGACAACTTTTGTCAATTACATCAACTATCTGACTCCTTGTATTTTGCCTCTTAGATTATTTTGATCAGTGGTGGCACATCAGAATCAAAATTATCCAAGTTAAGTCAACCTAGCACTCCATATATTCAAAAAGAAAAATATAATCCTTGTGGTGACACAACAAAACAATATTGTTCAATTTTCTTTATAAGCATCAAATGTGATAAATTAACATCTTAAATACTTAATACTTGCCTTGTGGTGACACAACAAACTCATATTAAATATTTAATACTCTATTAATTTTATCATGCTAGAAAGCTGACGTTCGATATTCCAAATATCATTGAGCGCTTAGGACTTAATATAAAAAATTGAGGGGTTTGTTATTAATTTGTCTTATCTTGTTTAGTAGCATGCACATATATATATATAAAATCGAAGCATGTTTGCATAATATATATATATATATATATATATATATATATATATATATAGTATAAGCATGCACATATAGAATACTATATTCTATACGGATTGATTATGGACTTTTATTCTAGTTTGGTTCACTAGAGCCACCAAGTGAACCAAAAGGTGAGCTCCCCAGGGGTGCGAAATAATATTTAAATATAACTATTACATTTAAACTTAGGGGGCTCCATTACAAGCGGGTCTTCAAGCGCTCCTTGCTCCTTGATCTCCAATTTTTCAAAATTAATTCTAACTATTCCTATTACAAAACTATTTAAAATAAATAGAAACCTTGATCGTGATCGAGGGAAGTACATAGGAGGAGATAGAATTTACATTCGAGAAAAATTAGAGAAAGCGCAGTCTATAAACCCCATTTAATAAAACCCATACATTCATGCATCCAACTAAAATAAAATCCAATCACATTGGTCGATTGTCCATAATCAATCCCATTTATTATCATACACATGCGTCATCATATGCATCGATAAATAACATTCATCTTATGAATAATAAATATTTAATATATATATTGATATCATTTTTTTGGGCAAATTTAGTTAATATAAAATCTAATTTTGAATCATAATAAACTCCTTTATTTTAATCCAAATTTAAATCAAAATAAAACTATTTTATTTTAATTTATCAATTTTGAATAAAATAAACTATTTTATTTTAATCAAAATCTTTAATCAAAATAAACTCCTTTATTTTAATTAATTATGGAATCAAATTCCAAGTCAAAATAAACTCCTTTATTTTGGAAATACGGATTCTCTTTCCTATTCACAAATACACTCCTTTATTTTGAATAATATGAAATCTTATTTCATATCTAAATAAACTCCTTTATTTAAGGAAATACGAATTCTCTTTCCTATTCACAAATAAACACTTTTATTTTGAATAACATGAAATCTTATTTCATATCTAAATAAACTCCTTTATTTAAGGAAACATGGAATCCAATTTCAACTCCAATTAGTTATTATGGAATCCAATTCCAACTCTAATTAGTTAGCATGAAATTTAATTTTAAAATTAAAATAAACCTTTTATTTTAAAATTAAAATAAACTTTTATTTTAAGATTAAAATAATCATTTTATTTTAATTATAAAATAATAAATTAAAATATATATATATATATATATATATATATATATATATATAATAACTTAAGTACTAAGTTTTTATAAAGAATCACATTAACTTTTTCAAAAAAGCGTGGCGGGAGTTAGTATATTACTAGTAACTTATTAAAACAAAATCACCTGTCATGTAATTCATACTTGATTTAATAAAATAAAATAAAAAAAAACCGTGGATCAGGACTCCAGCGTATATATATAATAGCAAGTGGAGTATATATGAACCAATGACAGGCGATTTTATTTTAATCAAACATCACGATGAAAATGACAACATAAAAGCAAAAAGCGATCAGGATTTCCAAATGATTTAGGAAATCAATTCTAGATTTTTTTTAAATTTCATACAATAAAATTATGCCCAATTAAATTGTTCTAAATACATATCAATATACATATCAAATTAAAATAATTAATAATTAGCATAAAGGTTTGGCTCACGATGCCCTTTATTAGGTTTGTAATATTCATGAAACCTTGATCAAATTGCATAAATAAGCGGAAGCGATGTAAAAAGCGAGTTTAAAATTTTTACAAACCATATACCGGATCACCCTTTATGCACAATTATTAATTAAGCGAAAAAAGATGAAGGACAAGAATCATACCCTTGAAGATCCGAGCTTCCTCGGTACAAGTTCACCTCGATCCTTTTCGCGTTCAACTTGAATCCACCAGGGTTTGGTTCCTTCTTTTGATCAACATTAGCCACCCAAGTGTTTGGCCTCTAGAGGTGATCCACCGAGGAATAATAAAGATTCAAGAAAATGGGTGGTTGGCTAAACCTAGTTTTTCTATCTCTATAGAAAAGGGCGTACTCTCCGACCATTGGAATTATTACGTCATCTTGATATCGATATAAGACTCCTCTTATAAAGATATCAAGTAACCCTATTAAAATAAGGTATTATTTAATTAAACTCTTTTAATTAAATGGGCTCCCTAATCTTATTAGGGATAATTAATTAAACTCATTTAATTAATTTTTCCTCCTAATCTATTAGGAATAAATGAGAGTACTTATATTAAATTAATTCCTAAACTCTTTTAGAAATTAAAATAATAATAATTGTAATAATATTAATAAGACTCCTCTTATTAATTTATATTTAATATTTCTAAAATATTAAATAATAAATATTAAGATATTTAATTTATTCTATCACCATAGATTAAATTAAATATACTTAACATATATTATTACGATTATGCCATTAACTTCTTAAATAATTATTCTTCCTTTTATGGTGTGACCCTTTAGGTTCTCCATATTAAGCAGGTTGTGAATAAATCAATTAGAACAATTCTAATCTTATTTAAATAAATAAATTAAATAATTAGTTTATTTAAATAAATAATATTTATTCTCTGATAGGGATAAGCCTCCTAGCGATCAACGACTTTCCGGATAATATAGATTTCAACATTAATCATAAAAGAACCTTTGAGTAAATAGTTAAATGACAATTCAATCATTCCACCATCTGATGTCCCGATTAAATATAAGGCATGAAATTCTTGTCAAGTCTTATTTTATTTAATTATATATATTTCGATCCTTAAATGCACAACACCAAATTAATGCAAATTAGAAACATCTTTCTAATTTCATTACGCCTTAACCAAGGACTACTGGGTTGTCATTTATCGAATCACATAGGACATTTCTCTTCTTTTAATAAGTGGTAGATTCTTTATTGATCATACATTATCTCCATATACGACTTATTATACCCAAGCATACCCTTTGATATACCCTAAGGGTCTTAAGGAATAAGTCAAAGTATAACTCATCATACACAAGATACTATGATGATCTCAAGTCCAAGGATCACTTGTCTTATTATCACTACTGAGAATTCCTATTTGTGAAATGAGTAAAACTCCATTAGGTATTCCTTAGCTAGCCACGTTCGGTGAACTTATTCTCTAATAAGCACCTACATACTTGCTTTAGTGTCTCCACACAAATGATCATGAGATCAATCATCCTCATCCAATGAGCAAGCAGACAGCGTATGTACCAATCTATCCGGATTCACTAATCCCCGATTTAGTAATCAATGATTGGGAACTATTTTAGTTTTAAGCTTTTAAGAATTTAGATCTCATTAGAATGATCATCATCATTATCCTAAAAGCATTGCTTAAAACTATGGGTTTATCACATATTATAAAACAGCATCATGTAGATAATTAAAAGCCTTTAATAAATTAATACTTTTTATTAATAAATGAATAAGATTGTTACAAAGTATATGCTTTATCATCAAACATGATTGGCTTGTGTGCATACTACTTTCAGGAAGGTATGAAGAAGCACATAGTGCAGTGTAAGAATTGCGGGAAGAATCACTCTGGTGAGTGTCTGAAGGGTAAGTTTGTATGCTACAAGTGCGGGCAGGAGGGCCATATATCTCCCAACTGCCCCAATCCAAGGATGAACAATGGGTGTTTTATATGTGGATCGACTGAACATAAGGTGAAGGATTGTCCAAAGAGGAGAATGGAGGCAGGGAGTGTAACCATGGGGAAAGGCAGTGGGACTCTGGCGATCACAGGACCGACTACAACCAACAACCCAAAAAAAGCAACCGCGAGGGTCTTCAACATAACGGTCTAGGATACTATGGCAGCTGGGAATGGAACTCCAGGTATTATTAGAATAACTTTAATTTTCGTATGTATATGATTTTCCTATATATAGTAAATTATTTTATAAAGAAATTTTGAAGGAGGAATTTGAGTTCTTTTAGAAATCAAATTTCTATTTAATCAGATAGACAAGCTTTATGTTTAATAGTTAAAGATCAGTTCGATCAATTATGATCGAGGTCTACTTGCAATGATTATATATGATATGTACCTGATAAGTAGGTTTTATTCCTACTTATCCGGCATCTATTACTTGAATTATTTGCTTAATCTCGTGTTTCTTAGTTACATTTCATGCATTTTGTTTCCATTTTGTAGATTATATGTTTGGAAGTGGAGTGACCAACTATTGGTATGAAAAATGCAAGAAAAAGCAATTCCGGATATAGTTCGGGCCTTCATGTCATTTTATGTGCATTTCATGTTCGTGGGGTGGAACTTGGTTTATGTTGAGGAACTCTTTCTTGGCAATTCGGAATGTCTTGCATCATTCTAATCGGAAGTTCGGATGCGAGAGTATGGCCTTCTAGCAACAAAGACAAAGTTAAGAGTTGTCTCGGTTGTCTTTACACAGAAGCAGCTTCTTCCGATGCAATTTTGACCTTCATCCGTTTGTTATTTCTGAAAACTCAGATAATGAAAGTTGTAGATCTCGTCGATAGCTTAGATTTGATAGGTTGCAGGCCCTGTAACTCCTCCTGGTTTAAAAGTTATGGAAGTTTTAGTAGAGGAGGTTCCAACAGGAAAAGTAATGGGCATGTTTCATAGCAAGCCGGGGCTTGCCCTTTTGTGCCTAAAGATCCAGTTGCAACTTGGGGTCTGGGAGAAATAGCAGCAAGGTAGCAAGCCGGGGCTGGCTCGTACAAAGCAAAATAGCAAGCTGGGGCTTACTTACTCGATTTTGAAGTCTCCTAGTTGGTTTCTAGTGCCACAAGTGTGGAGTTTTAGTGATGGTGATGACTTGAGACTCATTTTGGCATGGAATTGTACTCAAAATACATGTGGAAATATATAATTAACAACAAACACTGAGATTAGGAGACACAGAAGGCCAATTACGAAGATTAATCTCAGTTTTTCTAAGCAAGCGTTGGAGGAGTATTTCAAGGATATTTTCGAGACGATTGCGATTCTAGGCTACGTGAAGGGTGTTTTTCAATATTCTTCGTGTTAGACTATTATTTATAATTAAAAGAATGATTTCCATGACTTATTCAGTGTTTATTTCATTTATTATGAACTAATTCACATTTTAGGCTTGTGATGGATCCTTAAGTGAATCTATGGTTTCGTAAACTTTGATTTCCAATTTAATAAGCTATTTCTAGTTTATCTATATTGATTTGAGCTTGAATCTATGAATTGCCTAATCAACAATTCTTTGTGGAGTTGGATGGAATCGAGAGAGGATATTCAAATCTAGACCTAGTTGATATAGAATGTGTTAAGGATTTTGTTATTAGCTTAAACTTGATGAGTGTTAAGGTAGAGATATGCTTGACACCGCATGTAGTCGGATAGAGAACTTATTCTTCAACCTTCTTCAATTGTAATTCACATAGAGATATAGTGAGTTAGTTGCTTAAGGTGTTTAGCGGATTTCTATCTTAATTGTGGATAGACGTTAATACGGTATTAGTGCATTGAGAGGTGGTTAATACTACGTTCGTGTTCTTGATTAATAAACTAGGATAGTGCATTTAATTGGAATAAAGGTGTTAAAATTAGAGTGAAGCTTAGGGTAAAGTCATAAGTCTAATTTTCCATTAATTGTTTGAAATTCCAGATTTTGATATTTGTGATTGGTTTGTGATAGTTTAATTACTTTTTAATTTATAATAATTATTTTTAATCATTGAATTGGATAGTTTAATAAAATTAGGATTAATAGGAAATTGATAATTGTGAAGTTAAGTTTCTTATTAAATTATCTCTGTGGGAACGATACTCTACTTATCACTTTATTACTTGTTGACCACGTATACTTGCGTGTTGTGCGTATATAGAACCAAGGCGGCTAATAACTACCAGTGGCCCATAGCAAGAATGACACAGGCGAAGGCAGCTGGTGTGTTAGAAGTAGATAGTATGATAGCGATGCAAGCATAGATATCTGCACTTTCAAAGATGTTGGAGTCGGTGAAAGTAGCACAAACACAACAAGCACAACAAAAACAACAAGTACAGCAAATGGCAATAATATGCGAGTTGTGCGCGGGAGAGCACCCAACGGAGCAATGCGCGATTAATCCAGCAACTATGCAGTTCATCGGCAATTACAATAGAATTTTGCAAAATACATATCAGAACACATACAAACAAGGAAATAGGAATCATCTGAATTTCTCATAGAGCAACAACCAACAAAATCAAGCTTCGCGACAATCATATCCACCAGGATTTCAGAACCAGCAACAACCAACTCAATATCAAGAAATGAAATCTAATCTGAAGGAAATGTTGGCAAAATTCATGACTACCACCGAGTTGGCTATAAAAGATCACGCCATGACTATGAAATCACAAGATAGGGTGATTAAGAATCTAGAGAATCAGATAGGTCAAATGGCGTTGACATTAAATAATAGACCACAAGGGACATTACCAAGCGACACCGAGAGAAATCCTAAGGGTAATCATGAACAGTGTCAAGCAATCACATTGCGGAGTGGGAAACAGCTTGAGGGTACTAACGCAGATAATTCAGTGACTCCGGATGAAAAAGTTGATGATAGCAAAAAAATTGAAGTAAACAAGGGTGAGGATAAATAGAGTGAGGAAACAAGTATGAACAATAAGCCAATTGTTTATCCACCACCACCATTTCAACAAAGGTTCCAAAAACAGAAATTAGACAAGCAATTTTCAAAATTTATAGAAGTTTTCAAGAAACTTCAAATCAACATACCATTTGCAGAGGCCTTGGAACAAATGCCAAGCTATGCAAAATTTATGAAAGGGATTCTGTCAAGGAAAAAGAAATGGGAAGATTTTTAGACCGTGGCACTAACAGAGGAGTGTAGTGCGGTATTACAACATAAATTACCACCAAAACTCAAGGATCCGAGGAGCTTTACTATTCCATGTACAATTGGAGATATGCATTTCAACAAGTGTTTATGTGATTTGGGGGCGAGTGTAAACCTTATGCCATTGTTAGTATACTTAGAATTGGGTTTGCCTACACCAAGGCCTACGAACATCACATTACAGTTGGCGGATAGGTCAGTCACATATCCAAGAGGTATAGTTGAGGACATTCTAGTGAAAGTGGATAAGTTTATATTCCCCGTGGACTTTATCATTCTAGATTTTGAGGAAGACAAGAACATCCCTATTATCCTAGGGAGACCATTTTTGGCTATGGGCAGGACACTCATAGACATATAAAAGGGAGAACTCACTATGAGGGTCCAAGATCAAGAAGTAAAATTCAATGTGTTTAAGGCCATGAAATTTCCCACGGATGAGGAAGAATGTTTTCGAATGGATTTAATTGAGCAAATCATCGGTGAAGATATGAGCAAGGGTTTGGTTCACGATCCATTAGAAAACAATGTTATTGGTTGATGAAGAGGTCGATGATCCAGAATTGGTGGAGTACTTATAAATACTAGACTCATTGCCACGAGTTTCCAGATTTAGAACACCATTTGAACCATTGCACGCAGAGGAAGTAGCTACAGAAAAACTAAAACCATCATTGGAAGAGCCACCAAAGCAAGAACTTAAAACACTCCCTAAACACCTCGGGTATGCGTATTTCGGCATTTCAAATTCTTTACCTGTTATTATTTCTGCCGCACTTAACGAATTACAAGAAGAAAAGCTGTTGAGGGTGCTTAGGGAACGCAAATCAACGATCGGGTGGACAATTGCAGATATAAAGGGAATCAGCCCTTCATTTTGCATGCACAAGATCTTAATAGAAGATGAGGCAAAACCGACGGTGGAGCAACAGCGGCGACTTAACCAGATTATAAAGGAAGTTGTGAAGAAATTTTGAAGTGGTTAGATGCCGGCATCATCTACCCGATTTCCGACAGCAAATTAGTGCGTCCAGTGCAATGCGTGCCGAAAAAAGGAGGAATGATAGTGGTGAAAAATGATAACAATGAGCTGATTCCAACAAGGACATTGACTGGCTGGAGGGTTTGTATGGACTACAAAAAATTGAATAAAGCAACCCGCAAAGATCACTTCCCTCTACCTTTTATCGATCAAATATTGGACAGATTGGTGGGACATGCGTATTATTGCTTACTGGATGGATACTCGGGCTACAATCAAATCATCATTGCTCTTGAGGATCAAGAGAAGACTACATTTACATGCCCATATGGTACGTTCGCATTCAGGAGGATGTTATTCGGATTGTGTAATGCACCTGCTACTTACCAGCGGTGCATGATGGCCATCATCTCGGATATGGTGGAAAAGAATGTGGAAGTCTTCATGGATGATTTCTCAGTCTATGGAGATAATTTTGATGACTGTTTGGAAAATTTGGTAATGGTCTTACAAAGATGCACCGACGCAAATTTGGTCCTTAATTGGGAAAAATGCCACTTTATGGTGGAAGAAGGTATAATCTTGGGACACAAAGTCTAGGCGCAAGTATTGGAGGTCGATAAAGCAAACCTGGAAACAATTGAGAAGTTGCCTCTCGGAGTTGGTCAAAGGAATTAGAAGCTTTCTAGGACATCTTTGGGTTCTATAGGAGATTCATAAAGGATTTTTCTACAATGGCAAAAACCCATGCGGTCTTTCTAGAGAAGGATTCGGTATTCAACTTTGATGAGGAGTGTAAGTTGGCCTTCGAGTTGTTGAAAGAAAAGCTGACTACAGCTTCCGTGATCGTCGCTCCGGATTGGAATATGCTGTTTGAACTAATGTGTGATGCAAGTAATTATACAGTTGGGGCTGTTTTGGATCAACGTCGAGACAAGATATTTCATGCTATCTACTATACAAGTAAAAGACTCATAGAGACTCAATTGAACTACACAACTACAGAAAAAGAATTACTTGCAGTAGTGTACGCATTTGATAAATTCTGGGCCTATTTGATCGGAACAAAGGTGATAGTCTACACGGATCATGCGGCTATTCAGTATTTGATAGCGAAAAAGGATGCTAAGCCACGCCTTATCCAATGGATTCTCCTACTTCAAGAGTTTGATCTGTAAATAAATGATAGAAAAGGGACGGAGAATCAGGTAGCCGATCACTTGTCTAGGCTGGAAAACCAAGGGAAATTAAAAGAGGACAAATGTGAAATCAGTGAATCATTCCCGGATGAACAATTGTTTGGAATAAATGCAGAATTTCCTTAGTATGCGGATTATGCGAATTGTCTTTTGAGCAACGTACTTCCACCTGATCTCACAAGACAACAGAAAAAGAATTTTCTTCAAGACGTGAAATGGTACATGTGGGATGACCCTTACTTGTTCAAACAGTGCGCCGACAAGATGATTAGAAGGTGTGTGCCCTATAATGAAGTGAAGAACATTCTGCATGAGTGTCACTCATCTGCGTATGGTGGACACTATGGGAGTGAGAGGACAGCAGCAAAGGTGTTGCAATCTGGGTTTTATTGGCCTACAATATTCAAGGACGCCCACCAGAAACGAAATGAGATGCCTCTAGAAACGATTCTTGAAGTTGAAATTTTTGATGTATGGGGCATTGATTTCATGGGGCCATTCCCGTCGTCTCTGAACAATCAGTATATTCTACTTGCAGTGGACTACGTATCAAAGTGGGTTGAAGCTGCAGCATTACCAACAAACGATGCCAAGGTGGTCCTCAAATTCCTACAAAAGAACATTTTCACAAGGTTTGGCACATGAGGAAATTATCGATGTGAAGGTAGTCACTTTTGTAACAAGTCATTCACATGACTCTATTGGCAAAGTATAGGGTCAACCATAAGGTCGCTACTGAACATATCATCCCCAAACCCGATTGGAGGTTGAGGTCTCGAATAGGGAAGTCAAGAGAATCTTGGAAAAAGTGGTGAATCCGAATCGAAAGGATTGGTCGCTCAGGTTGGATGACGCATTATGGGCCTACCGGACTGCTTACAAAACACCGATCGGGATGTCACCATATCAATTACTGTACGGAAAGGCTTGTCACTTACCGGTAGAGTTACAGCACAAGGCTTATTGGGCAATTCAGAAACTCAATTTCGATCAAGCAGCTGTAGGGGAAAAGCGATTACTGCAATTAAATGAGCTCGACGAATTTCATCTTCAAGCCTACGAGAACTCCAAGTTATACAAGGAAAAGGTGAAAAGATGGCACGACCAGAAAATTATGTAAAGAACGTTCGAGCCAGGGTAATCAGTCCTTTTGTTCAAATTTCACGGTTGAGATTGTTCCCTGTGCAAGCTTGATCGAGATGGTCGGGACCATTTACAATAAAAAGTGGTGTTCTCTCATGGTAAGTTGAAATCTCTGATCGAATTCTTTAGAAACTTTTAAGGTCAACGGTCACAGATTAAAGCATTATTGGGGTGGCGAGTCCAACACGGACGTCATAGCTATCACACTTGCAGACGCACCATAATCAGGGAGTAGTCAGACTGAACGACTTAAAATCAAGCGCTCATTGGGAGGCAACCCAAATTTTTATTTATTTTTATGCTTTTTCTTCATTTTTCTTTTCTTAAGAAATTTTATCCATGCTAGTGAAATGGTAGTTTAGAATACTATGTGGTTTAGAATTTAGTCATGTAGTAATTAAAGTATACTTGATAGCTAAATAAGATTACCCTCTATGCTTTAATTTTCTCAATATCCACTCATGAGTATATTTTCCATGTGTTCAGGTACTCGAAGAAGTAGTTATGGGATGCACATGGTGTTAGGCAACAAAAACCAAGCATTAGCAGCTCAAGAATCATTAGCAGAAGACCACCAAGCCTAGGCTTGCCCTTCAAAGCATATTGAGCAAGCTGGGGCTTGCCCCTTATACAGCAATTGCAGAACCCCCAAGCTGGGGCTTGCCCTTTGTTCAGCACTAATCCAGCAGGGGCTTGCCTTCTATCGCGATAGCAAAACGACCCCAAGGGGGCTGCCCATCACAAAGACAAAACATCCAGTCGGGGCTTGCCCCCTTTCTACCTTAGCATACACAAAGCAAGCCGGGGCTTGTGTAAGACCCCAAATTATTAATAAATGAAATTTATTTTCCTCTATTTATTATTTTGAAATAGTAAGGGTTGATTTGATTAATGTGGATAGTTATGGGTAAAATACGCAAATATTTCGAATAAGCAAGTGGTTATAAAATATTCATTATTGTCGGAGAATATTCGTTTGGTCGTGGAATATTAAATGCGTGGGAATATTAAATGCACGGTAGCAGATCTTTTGTGGGCCCCATAACGGAAGCGATTGGATGAAGAAAATGACAAATATAAGTTGTTTATAAATACTTGGCGTAGTTGTTACCTTTAATCTTTGTTGGAATACCCGTTGGTTAAAACACACTAATACGCGTTGTTGAGCAGTAGCACGGTATTGCACCAATTATTAATTCTTACGTAAGAAAAGGCGCTACCCAATAATTATTCTGATAATTCTTGTTTAGAATTTTATTTTATTGATTCAATAATTCTTTGCATTGATATTTTATATTCTTTGTTGTTTCAATAAATTGTCATTACATAGTATTTTCCATTATCGAAGCAATAATTCATATTATCCGAATAATATTATTGGATAACATTATTGGCAATGTCTAGAAAGTTACATGTCTAAGGAGAGGTTTGGTCACCTAATTGCGGCGCATGATTAGGAGAGATCCTTATTGGAAAGCCCCCTCTTTCTCTGGGAACTACGGCACGGTTGCAAGATCTTGTGATTCTGTAATATTATTTGTTAATAATTAATTATTGATTTATATAATGAGGAAAATATTGATTTTATGTGGATATAGATGGAGAAAATTATTCTTTGTGATAATTGTTGAAAATTAATATTTTATCTTTTTACGATAAAATAATTCATTTAAATATATTATTTTAATAATATATTAGTGGTGATATTTTATAATGAATGTGCGATATGTGAGTATATGAGGAGGAAGAGTATTTTGTGGCATTAAATGATTAACACATGTTTTGTGTGTGTCGGTGGACCCCATTTCTTTACTAAAATTTGATTATAGCTTTGTAAAATCGCCTTGGTTTGTGGATTTCAGTCAATTTCTATTTGGAATTTGGAAAAACTTTCTTCTGAAAAGTTGTAGAGAATTGAATTTCCTATAAAAAAGTCGCAAGATTTGAATTTTTTGATAAAAGGGCTATTTATTATGAATTATTGAAGTTCCGAAGATCCGAAATAATTGATTTCTGGAAGTTTAAAATATTTAAAATTAGGAAAACGTTTTTTTGTTGTTAGTCTTGTGTAGTTGGTTGGTGGCTGATGTTAGGCAAATTAAGTGTGCGTTGGAAAAATATATATATATATATATATATATTATTAATTTATTAAATTTTCTGCTTTGGTGTTCTAAGCAATTTCCTATAAATAGGGTGCTTAGGTTAGAATTGAAAATCACACCGGAAACTGAAGTTTTCTCTCTCTATATTATCGAGCGTATTATTGTGAGTATTTTGAGTATACTTTGAGTATTGCTATACGGTGCAAGTTCAAGTCATAGCCTATATCCGGTGTTTCAACTAGAAGTACTATCTTTCGCGGTAAGGGATGTTATTTTATTCGAAAATGATATTATTTCTTCAATATCATTATGCCGAAATATTGGTTGGAAATTTTTATCAAATTTAAAACTTTTTCAAGTTGGGGTTACTATTCATGAGTTACTATTCACGAGTTACTATTCATGAGTACTATTCACAAAGCGTGAAGATGTTTTTTTGTGAAATTTCTATCTTTTGGTGTCGGAGTTACTATTCACGTATACGGCACTATTCACAATTATGGCACTATTCACCGAAAAATGAATTTTCTTCTTTTTGTCCAAAATATATATTTTGGATACTAGCTTTGATTGTATCCATGTTTTGATCATTCTTGAATTTTTCTCCACTCTGATTACTTATGAAGTATTTTTGAACTTGGATTGTTTAAAATACGAATCCTTAATATTTGTTCTTTTGTTTCACTAGATTCGTTTTCTTTGAAATATTTTTCATCATCCTCAGTCCTAAATGATGATATTACTGAATATCTTTGGCACTGTAGTGCAAAGATGAATGATTTCTTGATGAATATCTTTGGCCCGTAGTGCTAAAAGATGAGCAGTGTTGAGATGAACATGACTCATTGATTAATATCTTTGGCCCGTAGTGCAAAGATGAGCAGTGTTTAGGCGAACATGACTAATCGATGAATATCTTTGGCCTGTAGTGCAAAGATGAATATTTGATTCAGATATATATTGATTGATGTTCTGAGGGATAAAATATCGACGATGAACTTTTAAATTCATATATAGAAGATAGTAGTTTGCATTTTCTACTTAACTCTTCTAATGAATTGTTGTTTCCTTCTGATTGTTGATTTAAAGCTGGTTGTCTATTGTATTCTATTAGATTTTTTCCCTGTTGAAGACTAACGATAATTTGTTGTATATTATCTTAGTCATAATATTCTTTACTGGGCTAGTTGAGCTCACCTTTTTCCTTTTTGTTCCATTTTTCTTCTCAGGAGGCGAGAATGTAGCGAGTACTAGTCGGGGTATGGAATGAAGGTTCTAGAGAGAGTTGTTTAGTAGTCCTCACCATTTTTGTAAAATTATGTATCAATAATTATGATGGTTATTTATTTGCGTGTGGATATTGTCTAGATAACAATATCTGTATTTAAACTCACAGTTTATATGATGTATTAATAAAGTTGCAGTTATTTCTGTACCATGTATTTGGAGACTCATAATGGGTTGGATGGAATGGACCTATTTTGGGGGCGTCACAGCTTGCCCCCTGCAGCACAAAAGACCCAGCCGGGGCTTGCTATTCAGTTAGTGCACGACAGTTGGAGCAGTTTGGCAGTTGGTACATGTATTGTCTCCCAATTCCATTATACTTCAACCTCCTACACTCCAACTACTTCACAACTTCCACCCACGACTGCAATTACTTTACACATTACCTCTCATCTCATCACAACAAATCAAACACAATCCCACTCCTCCCACCTAGTCATCCACTACCCACCCACATAAATTCCTCTTTATAAAACCACCCATTCACCACACAATCTAACAACCTTAAATCACACCAATTGGAAGTTCAAGGATAGGATTTGTGCAAATCTCTACAAAGAAATTTGACATATATTGAAAGTAAGAAGTTGGTTTGCTAATTCCTCATCTTCTATCACCATAGTTGAAGCCAAATCACCAAGTTGTGGGAATTTCAAGTCTCGCACACCAAGTGCTCAACAAATTGTTGAAGTGAAGTTTAGGGGAAATTTTTGTTAAAGCTCATCGATTCCAAATCAATGGCACCAAAACCGGCATAAAAAAGGCAACGAGGTGAGAGTTCAGGGGCCACACAACCAACATGAACCATTGTTAAGTGCAAATTTATAAGTGTCGCCGCCCCCGACCGTTACGACTATATGGTAACAAAATCACTAACACCTGAGTGGGGGTTGGCACTTGAGCCTGTGGATGGTGAAATGATGCAATAAATATATCAAAAAGGTTGGAATAAATTCACAGCTGAGCCCGAGGCCGCAGTTGTAAGTGTGGTCAAAGAATTCTACGCTAACGCCAAGGATAAGGCCCCCTACAATGCTTTTGTACGTGGTAGGTTAGTGCCTTTCAGTTCCTACGCCATCAACAAGTACTATCAGTTACGAGCACCGAGACATTACCAGTACCGATACTTACGTGATAATGATCCAGATTATGAGGCTATTATGCAGGAGATGACAAAGTCGGGTACCTCATGGAAAAAATCAAATCATGGAGGCACTGTCTTTCACATAGTAAAGATCTCAGTCGGTATGGGAAGATATGGTACGCCTTTTTGTGCGCTAAGTTACTTCCATCTACACACACGTCAGACGTATCTAAGGATAAGGCAGTGCTATTATATGTTATGGTACAAGATTTCATCATCGACATAGGGGCTATAATTTACTTTTCGATCCGAAGATGCCTTCGAGGACCATACTCTGGAGGATTGCCACACCCATCACTTATCTGTGGATTGTGTATACAAGCGGGAGTGCATTGGTCAAATGATGAGATAACCCAGATGCCGCTGCAGACACTTAACTCGAGAATGATTGCAAGATATGCTGTGTGGCCCGGAGGCGAGTCACACCCGAGAGGAGTAGGATTTGTATTTCCTTCAGCCTCGGAGGATGAGGCTGACACTGAGGACACCTCGGATGATGATGAGTTTCAGGGGAATGCGGCAATGGGAGAGACATCACAACAGCCCGGAGTAATATCTAGCCCTCAATTCCTCAACCTTCAACGACAAGTGGATGAGCACAACAAGGAGGCACGGAGAGAAATGCGGAGACTAGCAGCAAGGCAAGACCACATGTTTGAGGCCATGAATGTATCTTTCGCCTCATTGAACACTACGCTCCAGAGTTTCAATCCTACTGCCCAATTCCCATACCAGCAACCAGCACCAATGCCAAGGTTCCCACCCAGCGATTCCGATGAAGAACAACAACCACCACCAACCCAAACTTAGGCGACTACAGGGAAGTCCTCTCTTACTTATTGCTTTATCTATACAATGAGGACATTGTAATTTTCAAGTTTGAGGATTTAGTTGCATGTTACATTTTACATATTTAAATTCATTAGCTAGGTTGTATACGTTAGTTCATGGTTTACGTTTAGGATTATTTAATGTTGCATTCAAGTAATCATATAGTTGTATAGTAGCTTAGGAATGTAAATAGTTTTTATTTATCTTTGCAAGCATGTTATGTTTACCACATATAATAAAAAAAATAATTCAAAATTCAAAATTTAAAAATAATAGTTAGTTAATATGTTCATCTTGTATGAGTCCAGCTGTTTGATAGTTACAGTCTATTTTGGCAAATGATGACAATTGGATTGGATAGACAAGTATAATACTGATTATTACAGCTTTTGATGTGATTTCCTGTTATGAGTTGAATCTTTTTCTGTTTGAAACTGGTATAATAAGGATAGCACAATAAAAACAACTTGTTGATTGATTGAGTTTAAATTAATACATAATGGGACTCTAAAGGATAATATTAATTTGAATGAAAGAATGACAAGAATAAGTAGTGATGGCTAAAGTTAGACAAGAACCTAAGTTTGGGGGAATATTTGGGGTATATAATATATATATATATATATATATATATATATATATATATAAAGAGTATGAATAAACACTGTGGCGTGCTTGTCTAGTTTTGTGGCCTTTGTTACTTGAGTAAGTAAGCCCGAGGGGATTGTCTTTACACCTAACGCCCTAAGGTCTTAATGGTCTGGGAGTCGTTGGTTGAAAGCTCGTTAAGGTAGCATTGAAAAGCCTAAGAGAATAAGACATTGCATAGCTATGTGTATTTAAAAAAAAGAGAGAATAAAATGGTAAAAGAGAAAAAAGGCCCCGTAATGAAAAATAAAGCATAAGTATCTTATGTTGACTCTCGATATTGGTAATTATTTGATGTTAGTTGGATCTAGATTGTTTTTGGATTTCTTGAGTTTACACTATATGATGCCTTCAAAGAGACTTGTTATGTGTTAAATTTGATTTTATATCAGTTAGCATTGTTGTTGAGCACACACGCACAATATCAGTAATAACAGTCTAAGATTTGACGATTGATCGGTAAATTACTGATGAGTTTTGATATGATGTATTATCATGTTTACTTGATTTCTCTGAGGTCGGTTGAATAGACTTGTGTTTATCAATACTGCTGGATTCGTGGGCATGTAGATTAGTTGCATTCCATTCCATTGCATTGCGTTGCATTTTTGTTTTATTTTTGTTTGAGGACAATCAAAGGTTTAAGTTTGGGGGTATTTGATAAGTAGGTTTTATACCTACTTATCCGGCATCTATTACTTGAATTATTTGCTTAATCTTGTGTTTCTTAGTTACTTTTCATGCATTTTGTTTCCATTTTGTAGATTATATGTTTGGAAGTGGAGTAAGCAACTATTGGTATGAAAAATGCAAGAAAAGGTAATTCCGGATATAGTTCGGGGCTTCATGTCATTTTATGTGCATTTCATGTTTGTGGTGTGGAACTTGGATTATGTTGAGGAACTCTTTCTTGGCATTCCGGAACGTCTTGCATCATTCTAATCGGAAGTTTGGATGCGAGAGTATGGCCTTCTAGCAACAAAGACAAAGTTAAGAGTTGTCTCGGTTGTCTTTACATAGTAGCAGCTGCTTCCGATGAAATTTCGACCTTCATCCGTTTGTTATTTCTAAAAACTCAAAGAATGAAATTTGTAGATCTCGTCGATAGCTTTGATTTGATAGGTCGCGGGCCCCGTAAATTCTCCCGGTTTAAAGGTTATGGCAGTTTTAACAGAGGAGGTTCCAGGAAGAAAAGTAATGGGCAGTTTCATAGCAAGTCGGGGCTTGCCCTTTTGCCTAAAGATCCAGCTGGGGCTTGGAGTCTAGGAGGAATAGAAGCAAGGTAGCAAGCCGGGGCTGGCTTGTACAAAGAAAAATAGCAAGCTGGGGCTTGCTTACTCGATTTTGAAGTCTCCTAGTTGGTTTCTAGTGCCACAACTGTGGAGTTTTAGTGATGGTGATGACTTGAGACTCATTTTGGTATGGAATTGTACTCAAAATATATGTGGAAATATATAATTTAAAAGCAAACACTGAGATTAGGAGACACAGAAGGCCAATTACGAAGATTAATCTTAGTTTTTCTAAGCAAGCGTTGGAGGAGTATTTCAAGGATATTTTCGAGACGATTGCGATTCTAGGCTACGTGAAGGGTGTTTTTCAATATTCTTCATCTTAGACTATTATTTATAATTGAAAGAATGATTTCCATGACTTATTCAGTGTTTATTTCATTTATTATGAACTAATTCACTTTTTAGGCTTGTGATGGATCCTTAAGTGAATCTATGGTTTTGTAAACTTTGATTTCCAATTTAATAAGCTATTTCTAGTTTATCTATATTGATTTGAGCTTGAATCTATGAATTGCCTGATCAACAATTCTTTGTGGAGTTGGATGGAATCGAGAGAGGATATTCAAATCTAGACCTAGTTGATATAGCATGTGTTCAGGATTTTGTTAATAGCTTAAACTTGATGAGTGTTAAGGTAGAGATATGCTTGACACCGCATGTAATCAGATAGAGAACTTATTCTTCAACCTTCTTCAATTGTAATTCACATAGAGATATAGTGAGTTAGTTGCTTAAGGTGTTTAGCGGATTTCTATCTTAATTGTGGATTGACGTTAATACGGTATTAGTGCATCCAGATGTGGTTAATAATACGTTTGTGTTCTTGATTAATAAACTGGGATAGTGCATTGAATTGGAATAAAGGTGTTAAAATCAGAGTGAAGCTTAGGGTGAAGTCATAAGTCTAATTTTCCATTAATTGTTTGAAATTCCAGATTTTGATATTTGTGATTGGTTTGTGATAGTTTAATTACTTATTAATTTATAATAATTATTTTTAATCATTGAATTGGATAGTTTAATAAAATTAGGATTAATAGAAAATTGATAATTATGAAGTTAAGTTTCTTATTAAATTGTCTTTGTGGGAACGATACTCTACTTATCACTTTATTACTTGATGACCACGTATACTTGCGTGTTGTGCGTATATGGATTTTACCCAACAGTACCCTTGTACGTATGAGTTTTAAAACGGTGATTCCGGGGACGGAATCCTTATAAGGGAAGGTGAATGTAGTAACCCGATATTTTTCATATAAATAAATAAGAAATTTTGCATATAATTTTTTATTTATTTTAATGATGAGAATATGTGTCAAGTAATGTGTATGATAAATGCAAATATATTTATTACTTGAAAAATTATAAATAATTTTATAATTATTGATCATTACAAATTATATTCTTATTGTAATTAATTTTTGTAGCAAAAATATTTTATTAATTATTTTTCCATGAAGACATGATTTTATATAATATATGAAATGATTATTAGAATTATAATAATGAATATTTTATTATATAAATGTGTTCATAATATTTAAGTTAATTATTTTAACTTAATTATTGATGTTATATATGGAGGATGAATCAGATATGGAATCCGAAACCTAAATTGGGATTTTGATCAAGGAATAAGAATAATAATATAATATTAATTAAATTACGATTTTTCGGTCTTTATAAATATGTACTTTGTATATGTAGAGCAGAGATAAAGGTTGGTTAATTATGATAAATTATGTCATAACCCTTATATCATGTTATTAAGCCCTAATTGTTAAACTCAGTTGTGAGTTCAAGACTGAGTAGTAATTGTGTTATATGAATTATACTGTGTATTATAGAATTTCTGTAATTCGGAGAAACCCTAATTTCCTAATTGAAATCCCTAATTTGCTAAAAATTAGAAACCCTTATTATTATTTTAGTAAATTATAATGTTAATTAGGAAACCCTACTTGTTAATTTGGGAACCCTAATAATATTAAGGAATCCTAATTTTAAAAACCCTAATTTTTATTAAAAATCCTAATTTTAAATTAGTATGTTTTAATTAAAATTTTATTACACTTTAATTTTAATTTTTCAAACACTAGAAATTATTTGGGAAATTTTAAGGCTTAAAATCTAGTGATTAAACCCTAGATTTAAGTACCTTAGACAAGAATACCCTTGAAATTATAAGTGAAATTACCAAAGTGCCCTTTTTTACCATTTGGTGTATTATTGTAGCCAAATCTCTACAAAATCCGGCCAGCCACCCTAGTCTACAAAGCTATGAACCTACAATTTCAAAGACATCAAATTTTAATCAAGAAAGATACATCAGCATCTATATATCACATAAGTAGAATTAGAGAGATAAAGTGTATTATTACCTCAATTGTGCAACCCACACTTAGCCATACTCTCTCAAGCTCAAACCCATGAATTCTTCTAAGATTTCAGTCACTAAAATCAGCCCTACCAACTCACATAACAGATTAGTAGCATAGATATAATTTTTTTCATAGTAAGGTAAAAACCCTATTTTATAATCTGATCTTGAAGGCCATGTTAGATGTTAGTTTTTTTGTGTTAAACATGTATTATGTAGTATATAATGATGATCTAGGTTGCTAGATGTTAGATCCATAACATCTAGAGGCTCAGATTTGAAGATTTAGAAAATCTGGAAAAAAAATCAAACTGTGGCCTGACAACTAATGTCAGTGGCCACAGATCTTTGGTCGTTTACGATTTGTGTTGTTTTTAAGATGTTATGTGGAGCCTGTAATGTTGTCTTTAATCTGCAAAAAGAATCAGAGTCATTTGATATCTATATTGGTCGTTATTAACGGTTAAAGATCGTTAATTCCAAGATCGATCGAGAGCCTTTTAAAAATTGTAAAGCCAAGAACCAAGTCGACAAGTTATTCTATGGCTTTGATCATACGTCTCACGATGTTGTTTGAATGATTTGTTGTATTAAACCTGTAGTCTGTTATATGTTCTATGATTACATGTCTTTAGATCCTTGAAATAATCAACATATTGAACTATATGGATGGTCAAACCAGCTCAGATGATCATGGACTTGGTTTTCTGGAATTTCCAGAAAATCAAGAACATGATTTCGGCGACCTTTAACGGCTTCAATCTTCCCGCTCTATTATTTTGATATGTGTTTTATATAATAGATCTATAGTATTACATGTTAGTTACACCCTAGAATCAATAGAATACATAGATCAAACTCCGAACGCGAGATATAAGGATCCAAAGTAGCATACTCGTTCTGTTCTTCATTCTGGAAAAACCCAAAAATGAAGAACATGATCTGACATGATGTTCTGAGCCTCAGATCTTTCTTATTATTGATGTTTAGACTTGTAAATTGTTTCCATAATGTATACTGTTAGCTTCTCTACTGACCTTAGGCGCCTAGAACATATTTAACATGAATAGATTACACGATCTAAGGCCATCAATACCGTTGACCGGCCATGACTGAAATTTCTAGGCAGCCCAGAATATGATGAACACGTTCTGACAGCTAGTTCAAGGCTTAATAACTTTTGATTGTGATGATGTATGACATGGTTATTGGTTGTTACATGTAGTGTTACACTAGTACTACACGATACATGTATTATCTTGCCCAGAAACATCAAGATCTGACATTTATTGTTGGTCAAACTTAGTCCCTCGATAACTGATTATGAAGGCATGGGTTCTTCAAGAACACCTAAGGCGACACTTACTGTCGCCAAAGGGCTTTATCGACAGAATTTCTAAAATTAATTAAGTTAATTTCTAAAAATCAATTAAAAATAATAAATAAATTCTGAAAATTAGAAAAATTATTTTTAAAATTATTTTAAGTTATAAAAATTAACGTTTAATAATTTGACATATTTTTCATAAATATTAATATTTATTCGGATATTATTGGTATTTAATTTACTTAATAAATGCGCTAAATAAATTAATTAAAATTATTTTATTATATTAAAATTATTTTTAATGATAATAAGGTATTTAATAATATTTTAAGTTATAAAACATAACCTTTAATATTTTAAGATAAGTTTTATTAATTATTTAATATTAATGATATTATGAATATTTAATAATTATATTAAATAAAGTGATTTAAATATGATTTTTAAAATCATTTTAAATGAAAATAAAGTGTTTAAAGATATTTTAAGTTATAAAATATAACTTTTAATATTTAAAGGATAATCTCATTAATAAATTAATATTAATGATATTAATTTAACATTAATGATATTAAGTTTATTTAATAATTATATTAAATAAATAGTGTTAAAATGGTTTTAATTATTTAAAAGGATATAAATGAATTAAAAATATTTTAAGTTATAATTAATGACTTTTAATATTTGAATAAATAGTAGTTTAATGTTTAAATATTAATGGTAATTATTTAAAAATGATTTTAAATGTTTTAAAATAATCATTTAAGGGTAATATTAGTACTTTAAAGATATTTTAAGTTATTATAAGTAACTATAATATTTTGGCAATAGTTTAATTAATAGTTTAATATAGATTAAATATTAATGATAATAGAATAGTTTAATATTTAAATCATTTAATAATGATTCCAGTGTTTGAAAATTTATGATAAATTATAATAAGTGTTTAAAAATTATTTCAAGTCATTTAAAAATAATATGATTGATAATTACAGTTATTGAACTAATTAGATAGAGTCTTAGACTCGATTATTACCTCGATAAAAAGTTGTCAATTTTGCAAGCATATTTTTTAAATTGATCAGGACTTAGATAATTTGACTGTATTAATGAATATTTGTGATTCAATGACTGTGTGATATGTGTGACAAGGTGATTAGGTTTTGTGCTGACTGCAATAGGCAGTATTATGTGTTGTGATATTTTATTCTAATCAGTAAAATGATCTTATTACTAATAGCTGATTAGAGAAAAGATAAATCTAAGTTGCGAATTGTAAGCAGCGCATCAGGCAAGTATCCTACCTTTGCATTTTTTTTATGCAATGGACATGAGTAAGAATATTGCAGAATTATATAATTACTATACAGATTATTAACCCTATATTATATAGGCTCATTGATTATCAACATGTTAGTATATGGTAATTCAGTTATATATGTTGTTCGTTAATTTCTATAAATGGTTATACAAGTGTCCCCACTTGGATAATCATGGTATTTAATCACATGTTGATACACCTTTGTTAATTACCCGTATATATATGTTGAATTATAGATTATTGTTTAACAAGATAAAACCTTTGGTTTAGAACCCCGACAAGTATGAACATCCTTTATATGGGAAAACTTTTTATGGACCCAAGGTGGATATGATATCGTTCTTGTATATAGTATTGAACAATACAGGGTACAATGGGTTGATCACCCTCCGTGCCCGTAAGTTATGACGGTTTGCGGATGAAGTTCTGCTAAACCTATTCGAAAATTGAAAACAATGTTTATAGTATGTCACCTTAACCCTATATATAGTCAATACGTAGTTTCAAAAATTTGATAGAGAGTTGTTATGTTATTATTATCGGTTAAGATTACTTCACAACTATTGACTTGTTGTAGAAGGACAGTACAAAGAAAACATTTAACCCTTTCAGCTAATAATTTTAATTGTTATTACTTGCTAGGCACTCAAATGCTCACTCTTGCTTAAAATAAATGTTTTCAGTTAAGTATGATCAACCCGAAAGCTCAAGCAAGAACAAGGGGAAAGGAAAGTTGTTTGAATTAGATTTTTAATATGTTGTGTAATAGTTATAGTTTGTTAAGATAGTGATACTTATTATCTATGATGTAATGAATGTTTAAAGGTCTCATACCTGGGTGTAAACTTTGATGCAAATGTAAATTAAGTTTGAATTTTATATTATTGTTATTATTATTAGTATTATTCAGCTTATAGAAATGGTATCGTAAAGCACCGAGTTCAGGTTTCAAGTACCCGAATTTGGGGGCGTCATAACTATAACTTTATCCGATCACGGGGTGATCTTATCTTATATATTACGATATATTTCTATGTTATGATCATTTTATTTTACGATCTCCTATCCAAGTACCTTTAATCTTTTAAACTCTATCTATTCACCACTACTGTTCACCTTTATTATCAGAGTTAGAGAACTCAGTATCTTTATAACTTATCGAGATTCATCTTTGAATCTTACTGACACACTAAATCTATGTGAATTAGATCTTATCCTAGTCAATGCAGTTATTAGTCTCATGTAACTCTACCTAAGGTTTATAACCTACAGCTCTGATACCAAATGTAGCGTCCCAAAATCTGGGTCCCAAATCACCTTGAATCTGGTACACTAGTTCTATAACTATTGTAGATGATATAAACATATATTGTTTGTACATTAAACTTTACACATTATTCCCAAGGTCGAGGACCTTCACACAATACCTGATTCAATATTCTATCTAACATATAATGTTATTATCATACAATACTATTACAGATTTAGCTGCACATATAATCTCAAGTTATACTCATCTTTGTCTTTTCCTGTATCTGACGTATTGCTTGTCTAGTTGGCTAAGTAAAGTAAGTGAATTTCCTTACTTTTTAACTTTGATCTTGGGTTCAATGAATTTGTAGGATGAAAGATGGCTGATATTTTAGATATATGGCACATGGCTAGGTTAGGGTTGGTCACCAACAACAAAAAGGGCTAGATCTACAATCCATCTCATTAAAAAAATGCAAAAAGGGTAGTTTGGACATTTGACTTGTAATTTTAATGGCATATATATAATCTAACATAACCTTAGGGTTTGACCCTTAGGGTTTAACCCTAAGGTTTTACAAATTTATTTTTTTAGCATTTACTAATTAGGTTTTAAATAGAAAATTAAGATTTCTAATTTATAACTAGGGTCTCCTAATTATATTAAGGTTTCCTAATCACATTAGGGCTTGTAATTAGGATTAATATTTCCTAATTTACATTAAAATCACTGAATTACCAATTAGGTCTTCCCTAATTATACATTAGGGTTTTTAACTTCAGAAATTAGGATCTTCTAACTAATCAATTAGGGTTATCCCTAATTAAATATATAATCATTAACACTTAAACTTTTTACTTATCTTTTAAGTTTCCAAATTAGGGTTTTAAATTCCAAATTAGGGTTTTGGATTCCCGATACTGAAATTATGGTTTATAGAGCCGGTATTAGGGTTTCTTATCAATCGTTGGGATTTTCTAACTGATCGTCGAGGTTCTTAATATAAAATTAGGATTTGTCACTTATATATTTTATTTGGACAACCCTTGACCCTTAACCACATAATGTACACATAAAACCACCTACACATATTTTTATACCCTTAGATACTTAACCATGTAAGTCTTTACCACAAGATTTTAAATACATCAAACTCTTTCACAAAATAGTGAAATTCTTAAATTTCCTTAACCGAAATGTCAAATCCATTCACTTATTTTCTGTCTTGGTCTATTATTTAACTTCTATTCAATCTTTTAAGATTTTATTAAATTGTCCAAATTCTTGGGTTGTCGCATTCACCCCTTCTTCTAAGAATTTTGTCCCTGAAATTTAATATACACCTTATACCTTGCATACCTATTACATTCATACACAACATCTCATACTACCCAATACATCACTCACAAGAATAAAATTTTCAAATCATGCTGAGGAGTTATATAGACTATTATCTGTCATTTTTGAAAAGGTTTATACAGAAATTCATCCATAAACTGTCATAACTTACGAAGACAAAGGGTGACTAGCCCCGTATGCCCTGTACTGATCAAGAACTGCTGGCAGAACAATTTTTCCCCGTTCCTCTTATCCGCCTTGGGCGCACAAAAATTTTCTTCCCTCAGTCTTTATCAAAATTCGTACCAAAACAATTTGGTTCAGGAAAGTTTTTAAAGAACATTTAGAGTTTTATAAAAGTTGGTCTAGCTGAATCAAATAGCATAAACTCATATGAATAACCTATTTCAAATGAAATATTTATGTATAGCCAAGCCCGTTGGCAAATAAAAAAATTTCAAAAAAATAGTTTGAAAAATGACGTCATGATACCGTACTTTATTAACAGCCCATTTGAGGATACCATCATTGCGTGACTTTTTCATAACACATTGTACAATAGTGGAACAACAATTTATAGATCGAATTCAACACTAAGTATTCATGTATTAACAACTCCTTCATTTCTTTATCATTCTTGCACCAGGTTACATGATACATTAATGATAAATAAAACACATTTTGATGTTTCAAATTATTTTCGTCTAGCCAAAACAAATAACACAGACTATACTCTAAACCGTTCAAAAACCTTTATAAATCAATTTTTTTTATTTCTTTTCAACAGGTAACGATGTGTCGGTGTTTTGAAGTCCACACATACACAATGGTCACCAAGAGTTAAGAAGAAAAACTCATTTTCAAAAGCACATAGTGCGTATTTAGCTTGATATCAAAAGGTTCGAAGTTTAGCATAGCTAGGAGTTTTGGAAAAACATATTTCTCCACTAATAATCATTTTCATAAATAATCTATCTATTCCTATAATCCTTAATACTCCATTCACACAAAACTATACCCAGTTCATCAAACTTACCACACTTACGAGTTCAGGAACTTACCACAATCATATAAGTTTAAGAATTTCTCCTATTCAGACCTTTAGCGTCCATTCGCTGAGGGGTTCATAAACATTTCATATAATCATGAGTCACGAACTTACCATAAGTATGAGTTTTAAGAACTCATACTTAATCCCATATTCTTTACCTATACCCTACCCATCTGTTATAAACCTGAGAAAAGAATCACCTTCTCAACAGGTATATAGCAAATAGTGCGACACAGACATTTCAATGATTATCAGTGCCAAAAACCAAGTGGTTTTTACACCAAGTATAATTCCTCGCCCATAACAAGGAATCATACAACTCAGCTGCTAACATGAGTCCTTAATTGAAATCCCCACCTAATCTTAACTCCCTTCTCAATATGAATTTTTTTCAATCCGTATTCATAATCCTTTCCTGAATCTGTACTAATTCATAGTACAACTGACACACAACATTTTTATCATAACTTTTCAATTATTCGTTTGATCCTTCTCACTACTATAACCTTATCCGGTCACGGAGTGATCTTATCTTATATATTACGATATATTTCTATGTTATGATGGTTTTATTTTATGATCTCCTATCCCAGTACCTTTAATCTTTTAGACTCTATCTATTCCCAAGGTCGAGAACCTTCACATAATACCTGATTCAATATTCTATCTAACATATAATTTTATTATCATACAATACTATTAAATATTTAGCTGCACATATAATCCCAAGTTGTACTCATTTTTGTCTTTTCCTGTATCTGACGTATTCATCCTAATCTGTAATGTTTATCATGATATAGCAAGGGTGAGCAACAAATTTTCCCAGTAAGTATAAGTTTAATTGAAGATATATCATTATTGAAAGAATTGAATAACAAGCTGGCTAACATTCAAGAACATATTTGTGAACTAGCATGAACAAATTTTCATAGTTGAACGAACATTGAACATGAACAACTATATCTG
This sequence comes from Panax quinquefolius, assembly GCA_020205615.1. Classification (NCBI taxonomy): domain Eukaryota; kingdom Viridiplantae; phylum Streptophyta; class Magnoliopsida; order Apiales; family Araliaceae; genus Panax; species Panax quinquefolius. Next base: position 66,967,405 of record CM035168.1, read on the forward strand.
GACCGGATGGTAATGAAGGTGATCAACATTTCATACCTGATGAACACACGTAATATACACAGAGTGCGGATCAATAATTCATAGACATGGTAATCGGCAATGATTATACATAAGCATATTTGAATGAACAACTCAAGGTTGAGTTAGAGAAAACTTGCACAATAATTGAGTAAGGGAACTTGCTCAATAAAAGTATAGTTCAAGGAAACTTGCCTGTTCGGTTGATTACTGCTACATAATCTATTTAGTTTTATCTGAAGACCTAATATTAATAATATTGATTTCCAAGTTAGAATAATATTAACATAGTATAAAATAAACCTAAATACATTACCACGTAATCATATCCGTCTATACAGCACATAATACCTAGTATCAAGTCAAACTATTGCAGTCTAAGTTGAGTTTAGTACTATTTTGACATCCCGACGGCCTAGTCAGATAATTCTCGAGCCTAATTTTCTTAAGACTCTGTCTAAACGTAACACAATTATCTTAGATAATTTATTAATCAGTCAAAATAATTTTCAAATAATTATTATTATTTATCATGATTTTTCAATCATAAATATCATATTTATATGAATTAAATACCACTTAATTCCATTATCATTAATATTTATTAAATATTAATGAAATCCTTAACATCATATTATAATATATTTATAATATCTCGAAGTATTTTTAATACTATATTATCACCTTTAAATGATTTTAAAATAATTAAAACCATATTTAATTAATTGCCATTAATATTAAATATTAATGTTTTCCATGACCAAATATCAAAAGTTATATTTATAACTTAAAATATTTTTATAACCATTAAATCATTTTTATATGATTTTTAAAGCATTAATTCTATTTTTCCATAATTTATTTAATACTTTTATTAAATAAATATTTATCATTAATATTAATTTATTAATGAAATTCATCACAAAATATTAAAAGTCATTAAAATAACTTAAAATATTTTCTTATACCATAATATAATTTTAAATGATTTTTAAAGTATTAAAATCATTTTTAAGTAATTTATTTAATATTATAATTAAATAAATTAAATACCATTAATATTTCAAAAATATTAAATATTAATGAAATATATTCAAAATTATTAAAAACACATTTCTAGTCTTTAAACGTTCATTATTCCTTTGAACTCATAGCTGTTGAATTAAAGTTTATTGTTCCGGTAAGAATACTTTACCATTGAAAACTCGGTTAATTGTCATTCATAACATGTTATTGTATATTACCCTTCTTGTGGGCAATTGTTTGCTCACTCTTGCACAAAACAATGCAGATGAAGTTAAGAAGTTTGAAGAGCTTTCTATAAGAAAAGACAAGGACAAAGTGATTGATTAGACGACAACATTTAATTTATATTTTATTTATGAAGCTTATGTAACATGTTTAATTATGATTATGTTTTAGTTTTCCGCTGATGATTGTAATAAAGGTTAGATGACCTGAGATTTATTTGAGATTATGTAACCCTATGATGGGAGATTTATTGTTTAAGCTTTTGAGTTTAATTATATCCTTTATTTATGGGTAGTTAGTTAGTTATGATTTAAGCTTGTGGGATATGTTGTTTGAGTTGTGATTTAGTTGTGATATGGAGGGAATTCCAGTGCTGGGGCGCAAATCTGTGGGATATGATTTAATTGGAATAAATAGTGGGATATGATGAAGTAATCCTAAAATTTTATTATTACAGGTATAAATAGCAGTGAGGTAATTTTGTGATGTGGTGATGTAATAAACGAATAAATACATCGTTATTTATTGTCTATAAGTGGTTAAGATAAGTTTGAAAATTTTAATGCGTGTGTGAACGATGATCTAATGGTATAAGTTTTAAACAGTAAGATGCCGCCTAGAAGAGGACAACAACGTCGCAAGAGACCAGAAGGAATATGCATACAATAGGAAGCTAACGAAATCCGATTGCCTGATTGGTAAATTTTTTGGTGGGAGCACTGGCAAATCAACTGAATTTCTGGCTATACAATCAAATCTCGATGTTCACACCAAATTCGTTTACAACAGAGCTGAAAAAATGATTGATGTAGACGGGGAAGGTAATACGCTGGCATACAATCAAGAGCAGAGGGGAAGGAAGAGTGCAGATGATAAGGTGGATGATAGTTATACCAGTAATGCCTGGAAAAAAAAGTGGGACAATAATATTAACACTGAAAATCAACAACGGAAGGAAAAGAAGAAGGTGGAGGCCTGTAGCAACTACGGAAAGAAACATATAGGTGATTATTTGAAGGGAAAAAGGGTGTGCTTTAATTTTGGTCTGAAGGGCCACATTGCATCAAAGTGTTCAAGACCGAGGAAGGGAGCCTGCTTCACGTGTGGATCGAAAGAGCACTTGGCTCGAGAGTGCCCAAAGAAAGCGATAGGAAAACCAAGTGGAAGCAAAGGGGGCAGTGGCAAACTGGTTATCGTGGAATCAGCTTCGCCGAGTCGACCAACCGAACAATCAACCAACATGAAGATCCAGGACGCAATGCAAGGTATGGTTCTGATCAGTTATCTATACGGCTGCGAGTTAATTAATTCATGTGCCACTTGATAATTTTGCCTGATGAATTCGTTTAGAAACTAGATTCTCTTCGAGAAAAGTTAGACTATTCCCTAAATATGGAAAGTGTGAATATTGATTCTTTTAAGTTGATGTGTAGAATTTATGTATTGGAATTAATATGGCACATGTGATGTCTCTACCAAATAATACAGGAATGTTGTGTTGTATAGCGATGCATCCTATAATATACTAGGCTGTGTGTTTAGGCAGAGTGACAGGGTCATTTCTTATGTATCGCGTCATTTAAAATTTTTATGTGAAAGGATATCTCATGATTACGAGATAGAGATAGAGCTAATAGTGGTTGCTTACGAGGATTTAACGATATTACTTTTGGATAGTAGTGTGAGATATAAACAAACCATAAGTGTCTAAAGTATATAGTGGTATTTAAGCGTGCGTTGAAGTGATAACGGGAGTTGGTCAAGAATTGTGATTGCAAAATCCTAAATGATTATGGTTACCGACGTCTTAAGAAAAAGGTAGGAGTTATTTTTATTAACTGTGCAAGATGGGTTCATAATAGAAATAACTAATTTGTGGTAGGAGGTAAGGTATATGAAAAGTCGGAGGAAAAGCTGTTCATATGGAAAACCGTACAAACTTTTGTATGGGCAGAGGTTTTGGTGCATATACTTGGTTTATCACATTAATAATCATTGGAATATCGGTATCGCGCTATCCATGTACATGTGGTCAAAAGGTGGTTCTTTTCGCATGTACATTTTTGATATTTAGATGATATTAGGATTATGTTCGGTTTTTAAAACTAAAGCATATGGTAAGTTCGTGACTCGTAATCATATGGTATGTTTTGAACCCCTCAGCGAATGGATACCTATGGTCTGACTAGGATAAGTTCCTAAACTCATATGATTATGGCAAGTTACTGAATTTCCAACGTCTGGTAAGTTGATGAACTATTTTGGGTATAATATGGTTATGGTGTAGGAAGAATTGATGAAGCTGAAAAGATGGTTTTGAGGTAGCCTTACCTCTATAGTTATCACGCATTCGTAATACTTTTCATGTTTCAGTGATATAATTGAACAAGCTCGACTCCAATCATGTGAACAAGTACGAACCATTATAGTTCTTCTACTAGGAAATTACTATCCAGATAGTCGATAGGAAAAAACAAATGCCCAGGGATAAGGTGATACCTTCTGTGAAGGTGATATGGAGGAAACACATCGTCGAAGATGATACGTGGGAACTCAAAACTGAAATGATGAAGAATTACCCTGAGTTATTTGTTTAATCTATGTCTTCGATTCTTGGGACAGAATCTTTTTAAGGAGGGAAGAATGTGACGAACGAATTGTTTGAGTTGTGATTCTGGGGACAGAATCCTTGTAAGGAGGGAAGGATGTAACAATCTGAGAATTTAAATTGTAATTTTAAATATTTATTGAATTATATAAATATTTAATTGGTGTATCTATTGCTAAATAAATATTTGTTTAATTTGATTTGATTATTTATTTGTGAAATAAATAATAAATGTGTGAAGGAAATTTATTATTATGAGGAATATTCTAATTTAATTTAATTATTAAGTTAGAGAATTTATAATGATTAAATAAATTATTATATTATTCAATAAATTATTATTAGAATTAATTAAATTAAGTATGAAAACTTAATTAAATAAAGTGTGACAAATAACTATATTATAAATGTTTTATATGGTTTATTAAAATGGTTTATAAATTAAAGGGAGTTTAATTTAGTTTTTGCCAAACAAGGCTTAAGATATTAATTCTTTAAAAATTAAAGGGTTTTGCCAAACAAAGCCTTATGACTAATTTCTAATTTTTGAATTTAAATAAAATAAATTAAAATATAATATTTATAATATATCGTTAGATTTTAATCGATGTTTTATTAAGTGTGGCGTATTAAGGATTCACAGTTTTAGTTTTTCGTATTATAGGTATCAGTTTGGTTTCTTTTTACGCATTCTAGATACTGAGAAAAGAGAGAAGAGAGTTCAGAGTGAATTGAGAGAGAAGCTGTGAGGGAATTGGGAGAATCTTAAGAATCTTTGCTGTAAGACCCCGAATTTTATGAAATAAAAGTATTCAATTTTTCTATTCAGTAATTGGTTAAATTGATAAAAGTTAAAGTTAAGGGTGATATATGAAATTTTTTTTTCAAAATAAGCGGGGTATAAAGTATTCATTATTTATAGGGAATATTCGTTTGGTCGTGGAATATTCTTTCCGTTTGGGAATATTCGCGACGGTAGCAACCATAATGTGTGGGCCCCATAACTAAAAAGCGATTGGATGAAGAAAGCGACAAATATAAGTTGGTTAAAATAATAGCAGTAGTTATTACAGTTAAGATGTTGGAATACCCGGTGGTTAAAATACAATGAATACGCGTGGTCGCACAAAGAGAATAATACCAGATTGTACAATATTGTTGAATTATTGATCCTTACGTAAGAAGGCACTACTCAATAATTTTCACATGAGTTATTCTTATTCAATATTTTATTTTATTGATCAATAATAATTTGCGTTGATATTTTATATTATTGTTGTTTAATAATTGTCAACTTTGCACATTATCTCCATTATCGAGATCAATAATTCATATTATTTGAATAATATTATTAGATAGCATTATTGGCAATGTCTAGAAAGTTCATCAAGGAGAGGTTTGGTCACCTAATTGCGGCCAAGAAGGAGAAATCCTTATCGGAAGCCCCTCTTTCTGAGAACTACTGGTCATTATAAATGTGATTCTCGTAATATTATTTGTGAATAATTAATTATTGATTCATATGATAAGAAAATATTTATTTGATGTGGATATAAATGATGGATTTATTTATGTGGTTATAAGTGAAGGAATTAATGATGAGATGTTTTATCAAGTATTTGTTTAAATGGAGAACAAAATATGGGATTTTCAAAAAATTAGTTTATTACTTGATTTTGTAAAATCCATAACTCTTGTGTATAATGAGTTAAGAGATGAGCCATATATCAAAAGAAAGCCCTAGAAGTAAGCTAATCTGTAGAAATTTGAATCACCCAAAAATTCTTTGTAGATATTTCGTGGTGAAATTTTGAATGAAACTGGTCCCAAGGACTGATAGTCCGAAAAAATCGTTGTTCTTCAAACTATATTGCGTGAGTTATAAATTTTGATCGAACCGTTGGATCGTTGTAATTTTGGATATGTTATACATACATAAGTTGAGTATATGTCCACAAATTTTGAACCGTTAAAAATGAACGAATGATTTGTTATGAATTTTAAGAGGTGACTGATTCGGAAATTAGGTTTATAATTGATTTTGGTGGAAAATTCTAGAATTGAGTGGGCCCCACTTGTGGTTGGTGAAGAAATGTGCTGAATTTTATTTCAAATGTGGTGGGTGGGAATAAGAAAGGTAAAGCCATCAAAGTTGCAGAGTTAAGTGCGCGCCTTGCGTGCTAACATTTTCCTATAAATAGAGGGCTAAGTTAGAATTGAAAATCACACCGTAAACATAAGCTTTCTTCTCTCTAGATTATTGAGTGTAATTTGTGAGTATTTAGATACTTGGTGAGTTGATATTCATCGCTGCAAGTTTCCTTCAACAATATATCCGATATCCCGTCGTAAGTCTTTGCTCTTTTGAGGTAAGGGATAGTAAGGGATGGTAAGGAATGCTATTTTCTTCGTGAAATGATATTATTTCTTTCAATATCATTATACCGAGAATATTGATATGAATATTATTGTGGAATTTCTACCTTTTTGAGTGGGGTTACTATTCACGATACTCAAGACTATTCACGATACGGCACTATTCATGTATATGGCACTATTTACGATATGACATTATTATTTATGTATATACGATTTTATGTACGAATACGAGTTACTATTCACGAAGTTACTATTCACGAGTTACTATTCATGAGTTACTATTCACGAGTTACTATTCACGAAGTTACTATTCACGGGTACTATTCACTTAAAGAAAAATTGGTTTCTTTTTCTAACCAAATTATAGTTGATTTAAGAATCTTACTCTTGAAATTAAAACCAAGTTTTGATTATATTGTTTTTATATAACATTCTTATAACCCTAATGATGATATTTCTCTTTGACTTGAGTGTAAAGATGGGTAGATTATTGGTATGATCGTGACCATAGGTTCTCTTCGCCGATGAGTGCAAAAGTTGAATTGTCGATGGTATGATCATGACCATTGAATTTATAATTGAATATTTTTAGCTTAAGTGCAAAGGTGAATTGATCAACATGGTTATAATTATTGTTATATAACTTCGAAATGATTATGTATTTCTTTGATATATGAATATCTTTGGCTCACAGCAAAGATGACTTGTTGATGAATATCTTAGCCGGTAGTGCAAAGATGAATTATTGATGAATATCTTTTTGCTCGTAATGCAAAGATGACTGTTGTTGAATATCTTTAGCTTTTGTAGTGCAAAAGATGAATTATTGATGAATATCTTTTGCTCGTAATGCAAAGATGACTGTTGTTGAATATCTTTAGCTTTGAGTGCAAAGATGAATTATTGATGAATATCTTTCGCTTCAGAATGCAAAGATCTTGAATATCTTTAGCTTGAAGTGCAAAGATGAATTATTGATGAATATCTTTTGCTCGTAATGCAAAGATGACTGTTGTTGAATATCTTTAGCTTCGTAGTGTAAAGATGAACTGTTGATGAATATCTTTGCCCGTGGTGCAAAAGATGAAATTATTAGTATGATTATGAATCAGGAACGTGATTTGGTATAACCATGATATTTGATGTTTCGTAAAGGCAGATGATGAAAATTTATCTTCATTCCGGATGAGAAGAGGAATTTAGAATCACAATTATGATTATGAGTTATTCATATGATTGTGGAAAGGAACCGTTGATTAATGTTACGAGGATAAAATATTGTTGGTGGACTTTTAACGTGGAGAAGATAATAGACTTTATAGTCTATTTGACTCTTTTAATGGATTGCTCGTCTACCGCAACTATGGTTGAAAAGTTTTATCATCTACCATATGTTCTAAATCTCGATTCATTCTTGATGAAGACTATTGATAATTTATTTATCTTTAGTCATAATATTCTTTATTGAGCTAGTCAGGTGCTCACCCTTTGTTTCACAATTCCTTTCGTGTAATAAAAGTGTAGTATTTGGGTCGAAAGTGGGAATAGCGAGGAATAGAGTGGTGATCTATAGATGTTGAGGGTGAGGTGAATTTAACTTGGAAGGGTGTTTTGTCACTATCATACAAGATGTCTAATGACATACAAACTCGTGTTATCATAAGACATGGTTGTGCTCATCCACTTCACGAGTATATTTACAAGCACTACCTATATAATCTTGGTGTTTGTTTGGAGTATAATACCCAATTAGAGACAAGTGGAGATAATGATATGTCAAGAGAAGACTCACCATTGGGAAGAATATGATAGTAATCTTCTCGTTTTTTTTCTTTGGGGTTTATTGGGTTAACCAAGGATAATTTCGTGGCCATATGATATCTACCATAACCTAAAAGCATGGCCTCCCATGTATGAAGGTTTCTTGAGCACTTCCCAAAGATTCTAATTTCTAAAAGCAGGTTTTTGATTGTACCTTTATGTAAGGTGTCATGGTGACGTGTTATCCAAGTTGGTGTCCGAGTTACATTTGGTATATATTGGTATCCAAACTCACAAAGATATGTGTTGTTGTATTTTGCACGACAATTGTTGTAATAAAGTTGTAGTTATTTACGTACCATGTATTTAACGACTCGAATAGGTTGGATGGAATGGACCTATTTTTGGGGTTGTTACATTTGGTATCGAGCTTAGGATATGATCTCTGGCGGAGATGGGGAATAGAACTAGGAGGGGAGAGATGAGTAAATCCTTCGCTAGTGTGTCCTACCTAAGCTTATTTGTTGGTCAGTCATAATATCGAGATATTATGTGATATGTTAATTTGCTCAATTAACCTTTGTTTTGAAGCTGTATTCTAGAATGATATCCAAATACGTGAGATGAGCAATGGAGAAATCATGATGACAGGGGAAATAGAATCAAATGAAAACAAGGTATTCTCAACTCTTTGAAATACTGTGCACGTAAATTTCGGGACGAAATTTCATAAGGAGGGAGATTGTAAGACCCCGAATTTTATGAAATAAAAGTATTCAATTTTTCTATTCAAGAATTGGTTAAATTGATAAAAGTTAAAGTTAAGGGTGATATATGAAATTTTTTTTTCAAAATAAGCAAGGGGTATAAAGTATTCATTATTGTCGGGAATATTCGCGTTTGGTCGTGGAATATTCTTTTCGCGTTTGGGAATATTAAATGACAATGCCAAGCAGCCCATGTGTGGGCCCCATAACTAAAAAGCGATTGGATGAAGAAAACGACAAATATAAGTTGGTTAAAATAACGGCCAGAAGTTGTTACTGGCCATTAAGACTCATTGGAATACCCGGTGGTAAAATACTGAATGTCGGCGTGGGTTGCACAAAGAGCATACCAGATTGTACAATATTGTTGAATTATTGATCCTTACGTAAGAAGGCACTACTCAATAATTTTCACAAGAGTTATTGTTCAATATTTTATTTTATTGATCGATTAATAATTCTTTGCGTTGATATTTTATATTATTGTTGTTTAATAATTGTCACCGCACATTATCTCCATTATCGATCAATAATTCATATTATTTGAATAATATTATTAGATAGCATTATTGGCAATGTCTAGAAAGTTCGTCAAGGAGAGGTTTGGTCACCTAATTGCGCGCCAAGAAGGAGAAATCCTTATCTGAAAAGCCCCTCTTTTCCGGAACTACTGGGTTGTCATAAATGTGATTCTCGTAATATTATTTGTGAATAATTAATTATTGATTCATATGATAAGAAAATATTTATTTGATGTGGATATAAATGATGGATTTATTTATGTGGTTATAAGTGAAGGAATTAATGATGAGGTGTTTTATCAATATTTGTCGAAATGGAGAACAAAATATGGGATTTTCAAAAAATTAGTTTATTACTTGATTTTGTAAAATCCATAACTCTTTGTGTATAATGAGTTAAGAGATGAGCCATATATCAAAAGAAAGCCCTAGAAGTAAGCTAATCTGTAGAAATTTGAATCACCCAAAAATTCTTTGTAGATATTTCGTGGTGAAATTTTGAATGAAACTGGTCCAAGGACTGATAGTCCAAAAAATCGTTGTTCTTCAACTATATTGCGTGAGTTATAAATTTTGATCCGACCGTTGGATCGTTGTAATTTTTGGATATGTTATACATACATAAGTTGAGTATATGTCCACAAATTTTGAACCGTTAAAATGAACGAATGATTTGTTATGAATTTTAAGAGGTGACTGATTCGGAAATTAGGTTTATAATTGATTTTGGTGGAAAATTCTAGAATTGAGTGGGCCCCACTTGTGGTTGGTGAAGAAATGTGCTGAATTTTATTTCAAATGTGGTGGGTGGGAATAGTAGCGAGTAAAGCCATCAAAGTTGCTGTGTTAAGTCCGCCTTCAGGCGTGCTTAACATTTTCCTATAAATAGAGGGCTAAGTTAGAATTGAAAATCACACCAGAAACATAAGCTTTCTCTCTTTTTCTCTCTAGATTATTGAGTGTAATTTGTGAGTATTTAGATACTTGGTGAGTTGATATTCATCAGTGCAAGTTTCCTTCAGCGTCATATCCGATATCCCGTCAAGTGCCGCTTTTTGAGGTAAGGGATAGTAAGGGATGGTAAGGAATGCTATTTTCTTCAGAAATGATATTATTTCTTTCAATATCATTATACCGAGAATATTGATATGAATATTATTGTGGAATTTCTACCTTTTTGAGTGGGGTTACTATTCACGATATCAAGACTATTCACGATACTCTGACTTATTCATGTATATGGCACTATTTACGTATATGACATTATTTATGTATACTCACATTATGTACGAATACGAACTATTTATTATTCACGAGTTACTATTCACGAGTTACTATTCATGAGTATACTATTCACGAAAGTTACTATTCACGAGTTACTATTCACGGGTACTATTCACTTAAAGAAAATTGGTTTCTTTTTCTAACCAAATTATAGTTGATTTAAGAATCTTACTCTTGAAATTAAAACCAAGTTTTGATTATATTGTTTTTTATATAACATTCTTATAACCCTAATGATGATATTTCTCTTTGACTTGAGTGTAAAGATGGGTAGATTATTGGTATGATCGTGACCATAGGTTCTCTTTCGCCAAGAGTGCAAAAGTTGAATTGTTGATTGGTATGATCATGACCATTGAATTTATAATTGAATATTTTTAGCTTAAGTGCAAAGGTGAATTGATCAACATGGTTATAATTATTGTTATATAACTTCAAATGATTATGTATTTCTTTGATATATGAATATCTTTGGCTCGTCAGTGCAAAGATGACTTGTTGATGAATATCTTAGCCAAGTAGTGCAAAGATGAATTATTGATGAATATCTTTTTTGCTCGTAATGCAAAGATGACTGTTGTTGAATATCTTTAGCCTTTGTGAGTGCAAAGATGAATTATTGATGAATATCTTTTGCTCGTAATGCAAAGATGACTGTTGTTGAATATCTTTGCTTTGTGTAGTGCAAAGATGAATTATTGATGAATATCTTTTGCTCGTAATGCAAAGATGACTGTTGTTGAATATCTTTAGCTTTCAGAAAGTGCAAAGATGAATTATTGATGAATATCTTTGGCTCGTAATGCAAAGATGACCTGTTGTTGAATATCTTTAGCCTGTAGTGTAAAGATGAACTGTTGATGAATATCTTTGGCCCGTGGTGCAAAGATGAAATTATTAGTATGATTATGAACAGGAACTGTGATTTGGTATAACCATGATATTTGATGTTTCAGGTAAAGACAGATGATGAAAATTTATCTTCGTCCTGGATGAGAAGAGGAATTTAGAATCACAATTATGATTATGAGTTATTCATATGATTGTGGAAAGGAACTGTTGATTAATGTTACAGGGATAAAATATTGTTGGTGGACTTTTAACGTGGAGAAGACAATAGACTTTATAGTCTATTTGACTCTTTTAATGGATTGCTCGTTCACCGCAACTATGGTTGAAAAGTTTTATCATCTACCATATGTTCTAAATCTCCGATTCATTCGATGAAGACTATTGATAATTTATTTATCTTTAGTCATAATATTCTTTATCGAGTTAGTTGTGCTCACCCTTTTGTTTCACAATTCTTTCGTGTAATAAAAGTGTAGTGGGTCGAGCGGGGAATAGCGAGGAATAGAGTGGTGGTCTATAGATGTTGAGGGTGAGGTGAATTTAACTTGGAAGGGTGTTTTGTCACTATCATACAAGATGTCTAATGACATACAAACTCGTGTTATCATAAGAGACATGGTTGTGCTCATCCACTTGCTGAGTATATTTACAAGCACTACCTATATAATCTTGGTGTTTGTTTGGAGTATAATACCCAATTAGAGACAGTGGAGATAATGATATGTCAAGAGAAGACTCACCATTGGGAAGAATATGATAGTAATCTTCTCGTTTTTCTTTGGGGTTTATTGGGTTAACCAAGGATAATTCTGTGGCCATATGATATCTACCATAACCTAAAAGCATGGCCTCCCATGTACGAAGGTTTCTTGAGCACTTCCCAAAGATTCTAATTTCTAAAACAGTTTTTGACTGTACCTTTATGTAAGGTGTCATGGTGACGTGTTATCCAAGTTGGTGTCCAGAGTTACATTTGGTATATATTGGTATCCAAACTCACAGCATATGTGTTGTTGTATTTTGCACGACAATTATTGTAATAAAGTTGTAGTTATTTCTGTACCATGTATTTAACGACTCAGAATAGGTTGGATGGAATGGACCTATTTTGGGGTTGTTACATTTGCAGCAAACTCAGTGGTGATAGCAAGAATTTTAAGCAAATTAAAGGTATTTTTTCATAACCTTAGTATGGTATATATATACATATGCATATTTGTGTTCACGGAAAAAACTATATGCTCTGTGAATTCCATATTCTTCAATTGTAGCTATACAATGAATTGTGGGGATTATTCATGTTGGTGAGGTTTTAGTTGGGTTATAAACAAGAAATTGTTTTCTTAACATATTGATATGATTGTATGGTAGATTAAGTCTGCAAGAAGAGAAATTTGTTTTTAAAGTGAATATATGTATGAACATAGTTTGAATATAGGTATGAATGTATATATATGATTGTGAACTAATGGTGAAATTGAACTGTGAATTGTTAATTGGGTATGAAATAAAGAGAACTTAGTTCAAAAGAATCAAATTGGTGTATCATTATGATTACAGTGTTCACTGTGTCAAGAAATATCAAAATGGAGTTTTGGTTTTAAAATATGCTATTCCAGTATTTAATTTTTCTAGAATTATGGTTTAAGTTGTGTTAATTTAGTATTTGTATGCTTGGTGAAGTTTATGTGTAATTTGCATAAGTTATACATGTTAATTGGTGTTAGAAATTAAGACATAGCTTTGTTCTGTGTTTTGTTTTGGGGTGTTCTGTAATTCGGAGCCTCAACGCCAAGTTTCGCGCCCCAGCTCTGAATTTCGCACCCAGCGCCAAAAATAGGTCGGAAGTTCACGCCCCAACGCTAGAATTCGCGGCCCAGCGCTGGAATTGGCGTCCCAAGGCCACTATCTTGCGCCCCAGCGTTGGAAAAGTGGTCTAGGTTGGACAATTTTGATCTCCTGTAGTTAAATGGCCATAACCTTTTCATACGAACTCGATTGAGGTGATTGAAGATGATTCGAAAAGAGGACGAATAGGCCTATAACCTTTATTTTTTAAGGTTTTCAATTTAAAATCGTTATGAAGGGTCAAAATGGTCATCTTTAGGACTGTTGTGTATTTGGAGCCAATCGGACAAGTGCAATCCTTTGTGTGTTAGTATAACTTAATGATAACGTGTTGGACATGTAATAGGATGTTGTATCAAGTTGTTAATGTGTATGTGGTGCAATGACATGATTACTTAAGTAGTTGTAATAAAGCTAAAAAGTAATGTTCATGAAAAGATGCGATGTTGTTTAAACTTAAACTTAGTTAGTAGCTATACTAAAAGTAAGAAAGCAACTCATGAAGGTAATGTTAGTGTAACTAATGTGTATTGTCAATATATATGGTATGTGTAGGACCTGGGGTGAACGTGAGTAGTGATTGTTTAACCTACGCATGAGGCAAGTTCCCTAACTTTTGCTACTTTATTATTCAGCAAGGTTACTTTTCACCGTTATGTTATACTTATGCAAATTCACTATTTCTAATCTCTTGTTTAACGATTTATTGTCATGCAAGTTCTTTAACCCTCATTTATTGTTGAGCAAGTTAGTTAATCTTTGTTTCTTTATTCCAATCGAGATTACCTTGGTTATTCAAAGTTTGTACTCATTTATTGTTGAGCAATTTAGTTAATCTTTATCTCTTTATTCAAAGTCTGTATTATTATTGTAAGAAGTGTGTTTATTCAATTTACTAATAAGCATTGTTTGATCTTCGTTCTTCAATATCATTGTACTATCTTACGTTATTGTACCGAACTCTAAGTTTCTTAGTGATTCGTTACCAATTCAACTAATCCTTAGTTGATGAATGTTTTAAACTCTAAATTACCCTTGAAGTCAACTCAAACCAAACTTCCTTTGGTTTGTTTATGTACTCACACACAACTTTGAAAACATGTTGTTAATGATAACATTTGTTTAACTTAGAAATTGTTAATACTCTAGCCTTATTGATTCATCGATATACCTTGTTCATGAAGATATTATAATCAAGCCCTTGAATAGTTATTGGTTCCTATCTGATTCAACCAGTACTTGGTTGATGAGCGTTCTACAAATCTAGACTTCCTTTGAAGTTAATTCCCAACCAAACTTCCTTTGGTTCGGAACCTGATAATCTAAGCTGAGATGAACAATCCTATACCAGGGGATTATTTTAGAGCTATGCAATAGCGTTAAAATGTTTGCGTAATACATAGTACAAATGGCTGATCACCTGGAGTACAGAATGATGGTCCATATAGTCGTTTAGACTATTAAAGGTTACAGTAGAAACACCTGTGAACCTAGGACATTGATGATGATTATAGTCTTTTAGACTGTTAAAGGTTAAAGTAGAAATACTTGAAAGCCTAGAATAGAGTTCGTGGTCTTGTGACCCTCATTGTATTCTTTGATGTTGATATCTATTGTTAACTTAAATGTTCATTATTCCTTTGAACTCATAGATATTGAATTAAAGTTTATTATTCCGGTAAGAATACTTTACCATTGAAAGCTCGGTTAATTGTCATTCATAAAATGTTATTGTATATTATCCTTCTTGTGGGCAATTGTTTGCTCACTCTTGCACAAAACAATGCAGATGAAGTTAAGAAGTTTGAAGAGCTTTCTACAAGAAAAGACAAGGATAAAGTGCTTGATTAGACGACAACGTTTAATTTATATTTTATTTATGAAGCTTATGTAACATGTTTAATTATGATTATGTCTTAGTTTTCCGCGGATGATTGTAATAAAGGTTAGATGGCCTGGGATTTATTTGAGATTATGTAACCCTTTGATGGGAGATTTATTGTTTAAGCTTTTGAGTTTAATTATATCCTTTATTTATGGGTAGTTAGTTATGATTTAATTGGACAGTGAACACCAAATCTGTGGGATTGAAGTACCCGGATTTGGGGGTGTCACAATATAGCTGGCCATAATAGGCCTTTTAAGGCAACAAATTAGGCTAATCAAGTTTTCTTAAATAGCTAATGACCTTACTTTTCTTAATTTCTTACACAAAGTACAATGTTGTCTACACCTCATTGGTGGAAATCTCACTAAGCATACTTAAGAACAAGAAAAGGAGTTTTGTCTAATGGACAACAAGAGTATGGAGGATAATAGCTAAATCCCACATTTTCACATAAGTTCTATAAATAGATTGGAGAGAGAGAAAAAGGTCACTTGTTAGCTCATTTTGCTCAAACACTTATCCAAGAGCTCCTCTCACCAAAACCCACGAATTTCCCTTCATTTGTCATTCACAAAAATAGCCACACGAAATCCACTAACAAATCAGAAGCCCAAATACAAGATAGATCAAAGAAAAGGTATAAACCCTAGCCATAAAATCTGACCTTTGATCTATTGTTTGATGTTAAAATTTTTGTGTTAAATATGTTGTATAAGATGTATAATGATGATCTGGGTTGCTAGATGTTAGATCCATAACATCTAGAGGCTCGGTTGAAGATCTACAAAATACGGAAAATGGTGTTTGGTGGTCTGACAACGAATGTCTGGCCTTCTATCTTTGTGATCTTTAAAGATTTCTGTGTTTGGAAAGTTTATATTTGTAGTCTGGTATGTACCTTTGATCTGTGGAAAGAATAAAGCTTATATCAGTTCTAGATTTCAAGTTATTCTGGGTCAAACTTGGTTGACCGAGCATGACTGGGCAATTCTGGGTAACCCAGAAATTGCCCAGATCGTGTCTGACAAGTTTTGTTGGCCTTTGATCTTTCTGTCTGTTGTTTGTTTGTTGTTTGTGTTGCATCTAGATTGTAGTCTGGTATATGAACTCCATGGTTATGCCTTAAAAACTCCTAAACATTAAACTGGATGAAAGTAGTAACCAGTCAAAGTAGCTAAGAAGTTCACGTTTATGGTTTTCTGGAAAACCCAGAAAATCTATGAACACGGATTCTGACAAGATTTGACTGGCCATTTTCTGCTTGATTGTGTTGTTGTTAGATCTATGTTAAGTAATAAATATTTAGTCCTACATAATGGATACACAATGCAGCTTATAGATCATAAAAATAATTCACTATCAGCATGTAGTGGAAGTCCAAAGTGAGCCCCACGATCTGTTCTTCATTTTCGGGCAACCTAGAAATGAAGAACAACCTCTGACAGCCACTTTGATGGCTTAGATCTTTCATTTGATGCATGTTATGGACATTTTTGTTGCTGAGTCTTGTAGTCTTACATTAGCTCTACCAGATCTGACCAAAAACAAGTCCAGAAACACACAACATACACTGATTTACACTTGGTCAAACCCACCCACTCGGTAACTGGCTTGAAGATCTGGGTTTGCATGAAGAACACGAAGAACACCTACATCGACGGTTCTATTGCTATAGGTGGTCTTTAACGACAGTTTAATTATAAAAATTATATTTTCATTAAATAATTATAGAAAATTAGTTTTTAATTATTAAAAATACATAATAAATTATTAAAAATTATTTTAGAGTCTGAAAAATAGTTTTTAATTATTTTTAATATATTTCATAAATATTTAATATTTTTGAAATATCAAAGGTATTTAATTTATTTAATTATATATTAAATAAATTATTAAAAATAGTTTTAATACTTTAAAAATCATTTAAAATTATATTATGGAATGAGAAAATATTTTAAATTATTTTAATGACTTTTAATATTTTTGTGATGAAATTTATTAATTAATTACTATTAATGATAATTTAGTTATTTAATAAATGAATTAAATAAATAGATTAAAGATGATGTTATTATATTAAAAATCATTTTAAATACTAATAAGGTATTTAAGAATATTTGAAGTTATAAAATATAACTTTAAATATTTAAAGGTGAATTTCATTAATTAATTATTATTAATGATATTAAGGTTATTTAATAAATATATTAAATAAATTAGTTTAAAATTGATTTTAATATTATAAAAATTATTTTAAATGAAAATAAAGTGTTGAAAGATATTTTAAGTTATAAAATATAACTTTTAATATTTAAAGAATAATTTCATTAATAATTTAATATTAATGGTATTTATTTCACATCAATGATATTAAATTTATTTAATAAATAAATGGTTTAAAATGGTTTTATTGATTTAAAATCATTTAAAAAGGATATAAATGAATTAAAAATATTTTAAGTTATAATTAATGACATTTAATATTTGATAAATAGTACATTAATATTGTAATATTAATGGTAATTATTTAAAAATAATTTTAAATGTTTTAAAAATCATTTAAGGGTAATATAAATGTTTTAAAAGTATTTTGAGTTATTATAAATAACTTTTAATATTTTGGCAATGGTTTCATTATAAATAGTTTAATGTTAATTAAATATTAATGATAATAGAATTGTTTGATGTTTAAATCATTTGATAATGATTTCGGTGTTTGAAAATTCATGATATATTATAATATTTGTTTAAAAATTATTGTAAGTCATTTAAAAATAATATGACTAATATTTACAAATATTGAGCTACAGAATAAAGTCCTAGACTCGATAATTACCCGATAAAGCTGTCGATACACCGACATGTTTCAAAAATTGATCTAGACTTAGATATTTTGACTGTATTAATGTTTGTTTGTGATGCAATGACTGTTGAACATGTGTAATAATGTGATTAGGTTATGTGCTGACTGCAAAATGCAGTACTATGTGTTATGGTATATTATTCTAATCGAACGAATGATCTGATTAATGATAGGTGATTACATAAAAGATAAAACTAAGTTGCATTTTGTAAGCAGCGCATCAGGCAAGTATCCTACCTTTGCATTTCCTTTATGCAATGGACATGAGTAAGAATGTTTCAGAATTATATTATTACTGTACATATTATTAACCCTATATTATATATGCTCATTGATTATCAACATGTTAGTATATGGTAATTCAGATATATATTCTGTGCATTAAATTCTATAAATGGTTATACAAGTGTCCCCACTTGGATAATCATTGCATTTAATCACATGTTGATACACCTTTGTCAATTACCCGTATATATATATATATATGTTGAATTATAGATTATTTTTGAACAAGATAAAACCTACCATTATCCAACTAAATTGCTTTGGTTTGGAACCCCGACAGGTATGAACATCCCATTCATGGGAAAAATTTTATGTGCCTAAGGCAGCCAGAGTGAACGATAATATCGTTCTTGTTATGTAGTATTGATCAATACAGGGTACAACGGGCTGATCACCCCCGTGCCCGTAAGTTCTGTTTAACCTTTTCGAAAATGAAAACAATGTTCATAGTATGTCACCTTAACCCTATTTATAATCAGTACGTAGTTTCAAAAATTTGGAAGAGGGTTGTTATGTTATTATTATTGGTTCAGAATTACTTCATAACTATTGATTCGTTGTAGAAGGGTAGTATAAAGAAAACATTTAAATTCTTTCAGCTTATATATATAATTGCTATTACTTGTTGGGCACTCAAATGATCATCCTTGCTTAATTTAAATATTTTCAGATAAGTGTGGTCAAGTAGAAGGTTCGGCTAAGAATAAAGGAAAAAGAGAAGGTTGTTGATTGAGTGTTTATGATATGTTATGTAATAGTTTGCTTTATTATGATAAGGATGATATATATATTATTATTATCATGTAATGAATGTATTAGAGGTTGCGTACTTGGGAATAGGCTCTGATAATTATGTAAATTAAGTTTAATATTTATATTATTGTTATTATTATTAGTATTATTCCGCTCATAGAAATGGTATCGTGAACCACCGAGTTCGGGTTTCAAGTACCCAAGTTTGGGGGCTTTACAGGTTGGTATCAGAGCTTTAGGGTTAGAAACCTTAGGTGGGATAGACCTTAGGCTATAACCTTAGAACAGAGGGAAAACGTTGAAAATATAAATAACTCGTATAGAGTTTATAAAGAGATGAATTGACTAAATTCATCGTCAAACAAAATAAAAGATAACTTATATAAAACTATTATTTGTTGTGTGTATGTACTATATGCTAATCAGGATAATTTATGTGTGTAGATGTCTGGTGGAAAAGGCTTGTTATATGCTTATAGAAAACTTTTCTAGAGTATGTTAGCTAGGTGATGGGTCAAGGAGATCCATCAAGTTTAGTTGTACTAAATAAAATATCCTTTCATTTTATTAATGAATATATTTTATTATGGTACTGATGTTGTTTTGATTGTTTATTGATGTCATTGAATGGCTGACGAAACTCAAGATAGTTATTCAGTGAACCAAGAGACGAGGGACTCTAGTAAGGAGTCCATAGAGCATGAGATGATAAGAGATTTGTTGGCCATGAATAACGAGTTAAAAGTTAGGGCTGAGCGAGTGAAGGCGCAGAATCACACCCTCTAGATTTCGCAGAAAGCAAAGAATACAATGACGCCGCTACCAATCTGACAAAGCGGTTAGGCTGAGTCATGAGGGAGGTTAGAGAGAGCTGCAGCTAGGACAATTGAGAGTTGAGGTGGAAGCTAAAGATGTGAGGATATATACCTTGGAGCAAGCTTTAGACATCGCCTTTATGATTCGGCCATGAGTGGATGGAGCCGCCCAAAGAAGCGATGATAATGAGCATTGATTTGTATTCATGTTCGATATAGTCCCACTTTTTGTTCCTATTAGGGACTGTTTAGTTGTTGTAAACCCTTATGCCTTGTTGTATGCATAGGATGGCAGTTAAACCCCAACTTTTATTTTGATAGAGGGGTAGCTGGTAGTGAATAGGTAGTATAGATTCGGTTGTGTAGGTCTGTTTAATGTTAAGTGTGTCTGTGTAATGTAATGATCCTAACTTTTCGTATTAGTCAAGGCTACAAATCCCGACCTTTAAGTCACAAAGGGATAGCGGATGTTTAAAGCAGTATGTGTTATAGAATGATAAGTGTTATGAAAATGAATCTATGATGTATTAATGAAATAAGTTGGTATAAAGATAGTAATCAATTATCCGAGCCTTTGGTTATCTGAAGAAACCAAAGTTTTTGAAATCTAATATTTTGAATACATGATTATTCGAGTAGAACATTTCGCGTTATGTAAATACCCTAAGATATAGAAGATAAGTTGATGAAAGATAAATTACGATTAATCAGATAATGCCGCCAAAACAAAAGCGAAATCAGCAGACAGAAGAATATGTCGATAAAGCTGGAGGACAACCAGACCCGATACAAAATGGAATACTAGCAATGGGGAATCAGCTAGAAAATTGATTAGTGAACTTCAAAGACTTCAAGGAAGTTAGAACGCCAGGATTTAGAGGATCAACTGACCCTGTGGAAACATTTGTGATAGTTGGGGTAACAAAGGGAAAAAAGACAACTTTTGCCACCTATATAATGAAAGAGGGGATGAATTTTTGGTGGGAGGCAAATCAAACTAGAGCCGAAAAACGGAGTAGTGGTAGTAGGACTGGATAAAAGAAAGGAGATAATTTCGGGAATACCGAGATTGGGCTAAGAGGTGGAAAGAAACAGGCTATGCAGTGTAGAAATTGCGAAAAGAATCACTCGGGAGAGTGTCTTAAAGGTAAGTTTGCGTGTTATAAGTGTGGGTAGAAGGGACATATCTCTCTGTTGGGTAAAATTTAATTACGCACAACACGCAAGTATACGTGGTCAACAAGTAATAAAGTGATAAGTTGAGTATCGTTCCCACATAGATTAATTAGCAATAACCTTAACTTACAATTACCAAACTTAACCCTAATTTTATTAAACAAATGAAACAAGATAATTCAAATTAATGAAACTAAAATTTAAATATAATTCAATTAACACAAAATAACCACGAATATCAAAATCTGAATTTTCAAACAATTAATGGAGAATTAGACTTATGATTTCATCCTAAGTTTCACTTTGATTTTAACACCTTTATCCCAATTTAATGCACTATCCCAGTTTATTAATCAAGAACACAAAAGTAGCATTAACCACCTCTCGATGCACTAATACCCTATTAACTTCAATCCACAATTAAGATAGAAATCCGTTAAACACCTTAATCAACTAACCCACTATATCTCTATGTGAATTACAATTGAAGAAGGTTGAAGAATAAGTTCTCTATCCGATTACATGTGGTGCCAAACATATCTCTACCTTAACACTCATCAAGTTTAAGCTACTAACAAAAACCTGTACACATGCTATATTAACTAGGTCTAGATTTGAATATCCTCTCTCGATTCCATCCAACTCCACAAAGAATTATTGATCAGGCAATTCATAGATTCAAGCACAAATTAATATAGATAAATTGGAGATAGCTTACTAAATTGGAAATCAAAGTTTACAAAACCATTGATTAACTTAAAGATCCATCATAAGTCTAACAAGTGAATTAGTTCATAATAGACGAAATAAGCACTGAATATATTATAGAAATCATTCTTCCAATTACAAATAATAATCTAACACGAAAAATATTGAAAAACACCCTTCACGTAGACTAAAATTGCAATTGTCTTGAAAAACTCCTCGAAAATACTCCTCCACGCTTGCTATCAAAAACTCCGCTTAGATCTTCATAAATCTCCTCTCTCTAATCTCCTTGTTGTCTTTGATAAAGTAATAGATATCTAGCTTAAAACCTCTAGCCGAATTCTCTATCAATTAGAGTTATAATGCCATACAAATAGCTAAAATCCGTGCCCAATAAAATTTATAACCAAAACAGGACACTCAGAATTTTCCTCCCCTCGCCTTTGCGGGGTTCAGATGATATATGTAAGCCCGCCTCCTACCGGGCTATGCCCCGATTGCTTTCGAATGAGGACCCCCCGCCTAATTTGGGGTGTGTAGTTATATAATGCCATCACCATGGGCTTAGTTACAAACTAACTAGATTTAAGATCCCCTTCACTGACGGGGTGTATAAGTCGTTAATGCCCCCTCTCGACGGGTGTATATCGTTAATCGACAATCTTTTTCTAACTTGTTTCTAATTACACTCCATTTGAGTCCCAATCGCACCGAATATCACCATATATACGTTGAATGCCACAACCACCAATCTACACATGAAATAACATAAAACAAGTAAAACTGAACATGATCACAAGAATGTAGCAACAAATAAGCATGAATTGGATATTAAATCGCGTATATAAAATACACTTATCAAAATCCCCCAAACTTAAATCGTGCTAGTCCTCGAGCACAAAACGACTATATGCAATGCAATGATCTGAATACGAATTCACTTATATGCTATCAAATCCAACAATATCGCAGAATCAAAATTATCTTAACGGCCTCAGCGAAAATAAGCAACTATACAATATCAACCATCAAAACCAATCTATAAATACGCTGTAATCCTCGAATCTCAAGCCATCATCACTAGTATAGTGTGTGTGTGTAACATCCATGATAACCGATACTAACTCAAATTCAATACATAACCAATCTCTTAGAAGGAATCATGCAGTACAAACTTAAAATTTCAAAAACAGATAGTTCCAACTAAAATCAAGCAATCACAAATCTCAAGGGTTCACGCGGGGTACTTATGCTTTATCCATAATTATTTATATTTTTTAGATACGGGGGCTTTTTGCTCTTATTTCCCATTTTATTTTTATACACATAGCTATGTAGTGTCTTATTCCCTTAGGCTTTTCAATGCTACCTTAACGAGCTTTCGACCAACGACTCCCAGACCATTAAGACCTTAGGGCGCTAGGTGTAAAGACAATCCCCTCAGGCTTGCTTGCTCAAGTAACAAAGCCCACAAAACTAGACAAGCACGCCAGGTGTTTATTCATATATTTTTTTTAGATGCTTATATACCCCACATAACATCCGCCAAATTTAAGTTCTTGCCTAACTTTAGCCTTAACCGGCCATCCTTGTCATTTTATCATTTACTCTAGCATTATCCTTTAGAGACCATTTAGGTACCGGTTAACATGATGTTTGTTACTCGTGCTATCCTTTTAAACCAGTTTCAAACAAACTCAAGATTCGATTCATAATCGATCATAGTGTCATAGTTCTAATACTCAATCATGTATTTGCTACTTATTTGACAATCACATCATAGGCCCACAACAACATGAAACACAACATTGATGGACTTAAACAACACAATAATTACTAAATAACATATTTTTTTTCTTTTTTTCTTTTTTTTATATAGATGTGAATAACAAAATGCGGATAACAAAATGCATTACACTATTATCTACTATGCAAAACCTAAGCTACTATGAATGCCCTAAGCTATCATGCAATACTGAAAATAAAATGCAATACAGAAATTTAATTGACCAAATTAAAAATGAACCCTAAAAGCTAAAATGCATGCACACATGAATTTAAATCCCCCAAACTTAAACAATACAATGTCCTCATTGGATAATTGATCAAAATGAGTATGTGAGGACTTCCTTGTCAATGCTTAAGCTTAAGGAGGTGGTTGTTGTTCTTCTTCATCAGAATCACTCGGCAGGAACCTTGGCATTGGACCGGGCTGTTGATATAGAAATTGTGCCACCGGGTTGAAACTTTAAAGAGTTGCGTTCAATGAGGCAAAAGATATGTGCATAGCGTCGAACATGTGTTTTAGCCTCATTGTCAATCGGCGTATCTCCCGATAAGTTGCCTTGGTGTGTGCATTCAGTTGATTTTAGAAATCAAGGAATTGAGATCTAGATATAGCCTCAACCCGTGGTACCTGCTCATCCCCTTGATCACCCATTTCCTCATCATCGTCCCACGATGTCTCTGTAGCATCCACGTTGTCTTCCGAAGATGATGGAAAAATGAAACCCAGTCCACGCGGGTGTGACTCGCCTCCTGCCTATACAGAGTACCGCGCTATCATTCTAGAATCAAGCAGCGTGAGCGGCATTTAAGTGGGCTCGTCATCAGACCATCTAACTCCTGCTTGACGGCACAACCCACATATTAGTGATGGGTGTGGCAAGCCTCGTAAAAATTCTCACGTAAACCACCAAATGGGATGGAGAAGCAAATGATAGCCCCGACATCAATTATAAAATCTTGCACAATGGCGTACAACAACAACGCCTTCTCTTTGGTGACGTCCGATGTATGTTGGGACGGAAGCAATTTCGCGCAGAGGAAAGCATACCTAATTTTGTCATATAGGTTAAGGTCCTTGCTATGGAACACGATGCCTCCCTTTCGACCTTTCAACCATGACGTTTCTGGCTTTGTCATCTCTATGATAATAGTATCAAAATCTGGGTCAGAATTACGGAGATGCTCATACTGGCGGTGGTGAGGCACCCGCAGTTGGTAATATGTGTTGATGGCATCGGCACTAAATGGAACCAGACTTCCGCGCACAAATGCTTGGAATGGTTCTTTGTCCACAGTATTTGAGTAAAACTCCTTGACAATATTTACAACGGCTGGTTTCGGCTCCTCGGTAAATTTTGTCCATCCCTTTTGGTAAATTTATGGCACCAGCTCCCCATCATTAGGATCCGATGCCAATCCCCTCTCCGGTGTAAGGGGTTGGTAAGCATGTAGTCATACCGGTCGGCGGCGGTGGCACTTGTAAATTTCTGACAATCGAAGGTGCGGGTTGGTTAGGATGGACGTGAACTCTTCCCCCTTTGGCGTTTGGACGATGATTGTGAAGCCATTTCTCTCCCTAGTGCTGGCCTTACCCTAACTCTCTCTAGGCTCACAAATATACACTATTTTTGCTTTATCTTTATATGAGTGTGGTGGGAGAGTTTGTATGATATTTGGTGGTATTTATTGATGGAGATGATAGGCTAGCATTAGTGGAGTAAGGAGGTGGAGAGGTGGAGAGGTGGAGAAGAGTAATGAAGTCTTAGGAATGTCGGGAAAGTGGGTGGTGGTTATGGAGTAATGGAGAAGTGTGAAAGTGGGAGGTTATTGGGAAGGAGAGAAGATCAAACAACTTCCCACGACCGCTCAAATTCAAGACCTCTACTTTGGCTTGGGGTATTGAACTAGAAAGGCCCACCCCACAAGCTTGGCCACCGATTTGAAGTCGAGGACCCCACTACGTGGGTGGTGGTAGTAGTTTTTTAGGCTACCTCTGGCTTAGTTCTTGTCAACATATTTGAGACCCCCCCCTCAATGGGGTTAGAGTGTATAAAGGGCCCGCCCCGATGGGCTTAGTTACTGTTAGGCTTTCTTGTTTTGCTTCAATTTAGCTTACTTTTGCTGCACTATACTCGCTTGATGATCCTTTTCCTAGCCTGCATGACATAAAACATGAAAATTAGTGAGTCTTGGATGTCATGTTATGTTGTGGAGAGATTAACGAGAATTTTATTTTATTCTTCTACCTATGAATTTACTAAAACTATGATTATGAAAATATGATTGAAAATAACTATAAAGAACTAAAAATTGGGTTGCCTCCCAATGAGCACGTGATTTTAAGTCGTTCAAATTTCGACTACTTCCTCGCTTAAGTCAGATCGCCTAATGTGATGGCGATCACATCAGTATTAGCTTCTCCACCCCAGTAATGCTTTAGACGGTGTCCGTTGACTTTGAATGTTTTGAGTGGATTGCGACTGTAAATTTCAACCGCACCGTGAGGGAATACCTACTTGACCGTAAATGGTCCCGACCATCTTGATTTAAGCTTTTCGGGGAACAAACGCAGCCTTGAGTTGAATAATAGTACTGATTGGCCTGGCTCGAATGTTCGACACAAAATTTTCTGGTCATGCCATCTTTTGACTTTTTCTTTGTATAGTTTGGCATACTCATAGGCATGAAGGCGGAACTCGTCGAGTTCATTCAATTGAAGTAATCTCTTCTCTCCTACAGCTTTCTGATCAAAATTAAGTTTTTGCACCGCCCAATATGCCTTATGCTGTAGTTCCATCGGTAAATAACACGCCTTCCTGTACAACAGTTGATATGGTGACATCCCGATTGGCGTTTTGTATGCATCGTCTAATCTAAGTAACCAATCTTTTCGACTTGGATTCACCACTTTCTCCAATATCTTTTTGACTTCTCTGTTCGATACCTCAGCTTGTCCACTGGTTTGAGGGTGATATGCTGTAGCTATCTTGTGGTTCACCCCATACTTAGCCAAAAGCGAAATAAAAAGTTTATTGCAAAAGTGACTACCTTCGTCACTTATAATTGCTCTTGGTGTGCTAAACCTAGTGAAGATGTTCTTTTAAAGGAATTTGAGGACTACCTTAGCATCGTTTGTTGGTAAAGCTGCAGCTTCAACCCCTTTGACACGTAGTCCACTGCGAGTAGAATGTATTGATTGTTCAAGGATGAGGGAAATGGTCCCATGAAATCGATACCCCATACATCAAAAATTTCCACTTCCAGAATCGTTTATAAGGGCATCTCATTACGTTTCGAAATGTTGCCCACCTTTTGACACCTATTGCATTATTTGACAAACTGGTGGGAGTCTTTAAATAATGTGGGCTAATAAAAACCACATTGTAGCATCTTTGCTGTTGTTCTCTCGCTCCTATAATGCCCGCCATACGTCGATGAGTGACATTCATGCAGAATATTCTTCACTTTGCTATATGGGACGCACCGTTAATTCACCTTGTCGGCGCACTACTTGAACAAATATAGATCATCCCACATGTACCATTTCACGTCGTGAAGAAATTTCTTTTTCTGTTACCTTGTGAGGTCAGGTGGTAGAATATTGCTCACAACGAAATTTGCATAATCGCCATACCATGGAATCTCTGCTGAAATCCCAAACAGTTGCTCATCCGGGAATGATTCGTTGATTTCACATTTGTCGTCTTTTTGTTTCCCGTGGTTTTTCAACCTAGACAAGTGGTTCGCTACTTGATTCTTCGTCCCCTTCCTATCCTTTATTTCTAAATCAAACTCTTGAAGTAGGAGAATCCACCGGATAAGGCATGGTTTAACATCCTTTTTCGCTATCAAGTACCGAATTGCTGCATGGTCTGTATAGACTATCACCTTAGTCCCGATAAAGTAAGCCCAAAATTTGTCAATCGCATATACCACTGCAAGAAATTCCTTTTCTGTGGTTGTGTAGTTCATTTGAGTTTCTGTAAGTGTTTTTCTTGCATAGAATATAACGTGAAACACTTTGTCTCTCCGCTGACCCAAAACAACCCCAACCGCGAAGTCGCTTGCATCACACATAAGCTCGAATGGCATGCTCCAATCCGATGCAACTACAACAGGGGCAGTAGTCAATTTCCTCTTTAATAAATCAAACGTTGTCTTGCATTCTTCATTAAAGCTGAATGTCGCATCCTTCTCTAAAAGACTGCATAGGGGTTTCGTAATTTTAGAGAAGTATTTTATAAAACTCCGGTAGAACCCAGCGTGTCCCAAGAAACTCCTAATACCCTTCACTGACGTTGGTGGAGGCAATTTTTCAATAGTTTCCAGCTTCATTTTATCAACTTCCAACCCTTGAGCCGATACCTTATGGCCCAAAATTATGCCCTCTTCAACCATGAAGTGGCATTTCTCCCAATTTAGTACGAGATTCGTGTCCTTACATCTTTGCAACACCATGACTAGATTCTTCAAGCAATTATCAAAGCTGTCCCCATAAACTGAAAAGTCATCCATGAAGACCTCAACATTTTTCTCCACCATATCTGAAAAAATTGCCATCATACACCGTTGGAAAGTTGTCGGTGCATTGCATAGCCCGAATGACATCCTCCTGAATGTAAATGTGCTGTAAGGGCACGTGAATGTGGTCTTCTCTTGATCCTCCAAAGCGATGACTATTTGGTTGTAGCCCGAATACCCATCCAAAATATAGTAATATTGGTGTCCCTTCAATCTATCTAACATTTAGTCAATAAAGGGCAGTGGGAAATGATCTTTTCGGGTTGCCTTGTTCAATTTTCTATAATCCATGCAAACCCGCCAACCTGTCACTATTCTAGTTGGGATTAACTCGTTGTAGTCATTCTACACCACCATCATTCCTCTTTTTTTTGGTACGCACTGGACTGGACTAACCCATTTGCTGTCTGAAATCGGGTAGATGATGCCTGCGTCTAACCATTTCAAAATTTCCTTCTTTACCACTTCCTTCATAATTAGATTAAGTCGCCGTTGTTGTTCCACCGTTGGTTTTGCTTCGTCTTCCATTAGGATCTTATGTATGCAAAATGAAAATTCGATTCCTTTATGTCCAAGAATTGTCCATCCAATAGCTGATTTGTGTTCCCGAAGCACCCTCAACAACTTTTCTTCCTACAATTCGTTAAGTGCAGCTGAAATAATAATAGGTAAAGAATTTAAATTGCCTAAATACGCATACCTGAGGTGCTTAGGAAGTGGCTTAAGTTCCAGCTTTGGTGGCTCTTCCAATGATGGTTTCAGTTTTTCTGCGGTTACCTCCTCTGTGTGCAGTGGTTCAAATGGTGTTCTAAATCTTGGTACTCGTGGCAATGAGTCTATCAATTGAAGGTAATCCACCAATTCCGGATCATCGATCTCTTCATCTCCCAATAATGTTGTTTCTAACGGATTGTTCACCAAACTTTTACTCATGTCATCATTAATGATTTGCTCAATTAGATCAATTCGAAAACATTCTTCCTCGTCCAAAGGAAATTTCCTGGCCTTAAACACATTGAATTTCACTTCTTAATCTTGGACCCTCATAGTGAGTTCTCCCTTTTGTACATCTATGAGTGTTCTCCCTGTATCCAAAAATGGTCTCCCTAGGATAATTGGGATGTTCTTGTCCTCCTCAAAATCTAGAATGATAAAGTCCACGGGGAATATAAACTTATCCACTTTCATTAAGATGTCCTCTACAATGCCTCTCGGATACGTGACTGACCTATCCGCCAACTTTAAGGAGATGTTCTGTAGGCCTTGGCTCGGGTAAACCCAATTCTAAATATACTGACAATGGCATAAGGTTTACACTCACCCCCAAATCACATAAACACTTGCTGAAATGCATCTCCCCGATCGTGCATGGAATAGTAAAGCTCCCCGGGTCCTTGAGTTTTGGTGGTAATTTCTACTGTAATACCGCACTAAACTCTTCTGTTAATGCCACAGCCTTAAAATCTTCCCATTTCTTTTTCCTTGATAGAATCCCATTCATAAATTTTGTGTAACTAGGCATTTGTTCTAGGGCCTCTGCAAATGGTATGTTAATTTGAAGTTTCTTGAAAACTTCCAAAAATTTTGAAAATTGCTTATCTAATTTCTGTTTTTGAACTCTTTGCTGGAATGGTGGGGGAGGATAAATTGCTGGTTCGTTGACTGGTTTGTTCTTTTCCATTTATTTTTCATTCCCTTGCTTTACCTCACCCATGTATTTTCTGTCTCTGGATCAATCTCCTTTGTAACCGAAATTTCTGGCTCTTGACCAACAAGTTGTTTTCCACTTGTCAATATAATGGCTTGACACTGCCCGTGATTACCCTTAGGATTTTTCTCTGTGTCACTTGGTAATGTCCTTTGTGGTCTATTATTCAATGCCAACATAATTTGACCCACCTGATTCTCTAAATTCTTGATCGACATCTCTTGTGATTTCATAGCCATGGTGTGATTTTTTATAGCCAATTCGGTGGTAGTCATGAATTTTGCTAACACTTCCTCCAGATCGGGTTTTCTTTCTTGATATTGAACTGGTTTTTGCTGGTTTTGAAAACCTGGAAGATATGATTGACGTGAAGCTTGATTTTGCTGGTTGTTGCTCCATGAGAAATTCTTATGATTCCTATTTCCTTGATTGTATGTGTTCTGATATGTGTTTTGAGGAATTTTGTTGTAATTGCTGATGAATTGCACAGCTGCTAGATTAATTGTACATTGCTCTGTTGGGTGCTCTCCTATGCACAACTCGCATATTATTGCCACTTGATGTACTTGCTTGTGTTTTTGTTGGCTTGTCTTCGGCCGACATCGACTCTAACTTCTTTGAAAGTGCGATATTTGTACGTGCTCGCATCATTGCTATACTATCTACTTCTAATACCCCAGCTGCCCTTGTATGTGTCATTCTTGCTATGGGCCACTAGTAGTTATTAGCTGACATGGTTTCAATCAACTCGTAGGCTTCCTCGAAACTCTTAGGCATGAACGCTCCGCCCGATGCTGCATCGATATTTGTCCTGAGATTCCCATGTAGTCCGTTGTAAAAAGTGTTTATTTGTAGCCTCTGGGGCAATCCATGATGTGGGCATTTTCTGAGCAGTTCTTTGTATCTTTCCCAGGCTTCATATAATGACTCCCCATGTTGCTGTTCAAACATTGTAATCTCATTCCTCATCTTCGCAGTTTTTGCCGGTGGGAAGAATTTTGCGAGGAATTTCTGAGCTAAATCCTCCCATGTAGTTATCAAATCGGACGGTAGAGAATGTAACCAACTCTTCTCCTTGTCCCGTAAAGAGAATGGGAACAATCGAAGTCTTACCGCCTCATCCAAAACCCTATTAAACCTAAATGTGTCGCACATTTCCAGAAAGCTGACTAAATGCCCGTTCGGATCGTCATTTGCAAATCCCCCAAACTGAACTGAATTATGAATCATTTGTATCTTCCCAGGCTTAATTTCGAACGTATTTACTGCTATTGCTGGCCTGGTGATGCTTGACTGTAGTTCAGTCACCTTGGGTGTTGCGAAGTCCCTCAACGCTTTCTCATCTTCGGCTGCCATTACTATTTCCTCTTCCTTTTCAGGTATTTCGAATTCTTTCCTCGTTTCCTTGATCCACTTACTCAACCTCTGAAATCTTTTCTCAATGTCGTCCTCAAAAGGCAGCAAGTCTGGATTTTGGGACCGAGTTCGCATAAACTACGTCCAACACCTGAAATAAGAAGCACAATAAAAAAATGTCTAAGTAAAACTGGATTAATTAAACTGATATTGTAAAACACTTAAGATTTATGCTAAAAATATCCCCGGCAATGGCGCCAAAATCTTGTTGGGTAAAATCTAATTACGCACAACACGCAAGTATACGTGGTCAACAAGTAATAAAGTGATAAGTTGAGTATCGTTCCCACAAAGATTAATTAGTAATAACCTTAACTTACAATTACCAATCCTATATTAAGTCTAATTTTATTAAACAAATCAAACTCAATAATTCAAATTAACGAAACTAAAATTTAAATATAATTAAATTAACACAAAATAACCACGAATATCAAAATCTAAATTTTCAAACAATTAATGGAGAATTAGACTTATGATTTCACCCTAAGCTTCACTTTGATTTTAACACCTTTATCCCAATTTAATGCACTATCCCAGTTTATTAATCAAGAACACGAAAGTAGCATTAACCACCTCTCGATGCACTAATACCCTATTAACTTCAATCCATAATTAAGATAGAAATCCGTTAAACACCTTAATCAACTAACCCACTATATCTCTATGTGAATTACAATTGAAGAAGGTTGAAGAATAAGTTCTCTATCCGATTACATGCGGTGCCAATCATATCTCTACCTTAACACTCATCAAGTTTAAGCTACTAACAAAAACCTGAACACATGCTATATTAACTAGGTCTAGATTTGAATATCCTCTCTTGATTCCATCCAACTCCATAAAGAATTGTTGATCAGGCAATTCATAGATTCAAGCACAAATTAATATAGATAAACTGGAGATAGCTTACTAAATTGGAAATCAAAGTTTACAAAACCATCGATTCACTTAAAGATCCATCACAAGTCTAACAAGTGAATTAGTTCATAATAGACGAAATAAACACTGAATATATCATAGAAATCATTCTTCCAATTACAAATAATAATCTAACACGAAATTTTTTGAAAAACACCCTTCACGTAGACTAAAATTTAAATTGTCTTGAAAAACTCCTCGAAAATACTCCTCCACGCTTGCTATCAAAAACTCCGCTTAGATCTTTGTAAATCTCATCTCTCTAATCTCCTTGTTGTCTTTGATAAAGTAATAGATATCTAGCATAAAACCTCTAGCCGAATTCTCTATCAATTAGAGTTATAATGCCATACAAATAGCTAAAATTCGTGCCCAATAAAAATTATAACCAAAACAGGACACTTAGAATTTTCCACCCCCCACCCCGGCGGGGGTTTGTATGCTATGTAAGCCGCTACCCACGACAATGATCTCTGATTTGCTCGAATGAGGGACCCCGCCGGTGGGGTGTGAAGATATAATGCCATTTTGTGAGCTTTAGATCTCGCTAACTGGATTGCAAGACCCCACCTTTTGCGAGGTGTATAAGTTGTTAATGCCCGCCCCGACGGGGGGTGTATACTGTTAACTGACAATGCTGCTCATCTAACTTGTTTCCAATTACACTCCATTTGAGTTCCAATCATACCGAATATCACCATATGTACGTTGAATGCCACAACAACCAATCTACACATGAAATAACATAAAACAAGTAAAATTGAACATGATCACAAGAATGTAGCAACAAATAAGCATGACTTGGATATTAAATCGCGTATATAAAATACACTTATCGCTCTCCCAACTGCCCTAATCCGAGAATGTATAGTGGATATTTTATTTGTGAATCAATGGAGTATAAGGTGAAAGACTGTCCAAGAAGGATTAGGGAGGCAAGAAATGTGAATAAGGGAAAAGGCAGCAAGACATTGGCAACAACGGGACCAACTTCAACAAACGAAATAATAGAACCAACCACAGGAGTCTTCAATATGACAGTTCAAGATACGGTGGTAGCAAAGGATGCAACTCCAAGTAGTATTCTAATCAAATTTTATTTTCTTATATATGATTTTCGTATATATATAATAAATTATTTTATAAAGAAATTTTGAAGGTGGAATTTAAGTTCTTTTTGTAATCAAATTTCCGTTTAATCAGATAGACAAGCTTTACGTGAATAAATTAAAGATCAGTACGATCATTTATGATCAAGATCTACTTGCAATGATTGTATATGCTACGTACACTTGTACGTGTAGGTTTTAAAACGGTGATTCCGGGGATGGAATCTTTATAAGGGATGGTGAATGTAACAACCCGATATTTTCTATACAAATAAAGTAGAAATTTTGCGTATAATTCTTTTTTAAATATGGG
Organism: Panax quinquefolius; assembly: GCA_020205615.1. Classification (NCBI taxonomy): domain Eukaryota; kingdom Viridiplantae; phylum Streptophyta; class Magnoliopsida; order Apiales; family Araliaceae; genus Panax; species Panax quinquefolius. The sequence continues at coordinate 67,000,958 of CM035168.1, forward strand.
GAATATGTGCCAAGATAATGTGTGTATGTGTTTATGTGATATATTTATTACATGAATTATTTTAAATAATTTTATTTTAGAATTATTGATTATTATAATTATATTCTTATAATAATTAATTTTATAATGAAATGTTTTTATTAATAATTTTCCATGAAAATATAATCATATATGATTTATATAATATATGAAATGATTTTTGAATTATTATATAATTATTTTATTATATGAATTTTGTTCAGATTATTAAGTTAATTATTTTAACTTAATTAATAATGTTATGTATGACGGATAAATCAGATATGGAATCAAAATCCTAATTTTTGGATTTTGATCAAGGAATGAGAATAATAATATAATATTATTTATATTTTGATTTTCCAGTGCTATAGTTATATACTGTATGTATGTGGACTGACAATGATTGGTCATTTATGGTGTATTATGTCAAACCCTAGTTTTACTGTGGGAAACCCAAATTTAAAACTCAATTCTGAGTTCAAGACTATTATATAACTGTGTTGTAAGATTTTGTGATTAACTAGGTCAACCCTAAATAGCATTTAGATATATTAATTTCTTGAAATCCTAATTATTAATTATAAACCTTAATTGCTAAATTAGCAAGGATAGTTATAATTATTATATAATAAACCCTAATGTTCATGTATAATTAGAAACCTAATCAAATTAAAAAAAACCCTAATTATAAATTTTGCAAACTAATTATATTTTATTTTAAACCCTAAATAAATAATTTGGGTAACATATATTAAAATTGTTAGACTATGATTATTACATGGCCCAAAACAATTATGGGAGAAGTCCAAAAGAAATCAAATTCAAGCCCAAACTTAGTCCACATAATTAAGGGTATTTTAGACCTTTGATTTATCTAATTTATGCATTAAAATAAAAGCTAAATAAAGGAATTAGCGGGTATATTTATCTAATTTAGGTCTTTTAAGGCAACAAATTAGGCAAATCAAGTTTCCTTAAATAGCTAATGACCTTACTTTTCTTAATTTCTTACACAAAGTACAATGTTGTCTACACCTCATTTGTGGAAATCTCACTAAGCATACTTAAGAACAAGAAAAGGAGTTTTGTCTAATGGACAACAAGAGTATGGAGGATAATAGCTAAATCCCACATTTTCACATAAGTTCTATAAATAGATTGGAGAGAGAGAAAAAGGTCACTTGTTAGCTCATTTTGCTCAAACACTTATCCAAGAGCTCCTCTCACCAAAACCCACAAATTTCCCTTCATTTGTCAGTCACAAAAATAGCCCCACGAAATCCACTAACAAATCAGAATCCCAAATACAAGATAGATCAAAGAAAAGGTATAAACCCTAGCCATGAAATCTTACCTTTGATCTATTGTTTGATGTTAAAATTTTGGTGTTAAATATGTTGTATAAGATGTATAATGATGATCTGGGTTGCTAGATGTTAGATCCATAACATCTAGAGGCTCGGATTTGAAGATCTACAAAATCTGGAAAAATTGTGTTTGGTGGTCTGACAACGAATGTCAGGCCTTCTATCTTTGTGATCTTTAAAGATTTCTGTGTTTTGAAAGTTTATATTTGTAGTCTGGTATGTACTCTTTGATCTGTAGCAAGAATAAAGCTTATATTAGTTCTAGATTTCAAGTTATTCTGGGTCAAACTTGGTTGACTGAGCATGACTGGGCAATTCTGGGTAACCTAGAAATTGACCAGATCGTGTCTGACAAGTTTTGTTGGCCTTTGATCTTTCTGTCTGTTGTTTGTTTGTTGTTTGTGTTGCATCTAGATTGTAGTCTGGTATATGAACTCCATGGTTATGCCTTAAAATCTCCTAAACATTAAACTGGATGAAAGTAGTAACCGGTCAAAGTAGCTAAGAAGTTCACGTTTATGGTTTTCTGGAAAACCCAGAAAATCTATGAACACAGATTTTGACAAGATTTGACCGGCCATTTTCTGCTTGATTGTGTTGTTGTTAGATCTATGTTAAGTAATAAATCTTTAGTCCTATATGCTGACTACACACTGCAGCTTATAAATCATTAAAACAATACACTATCAGCATGTAGTGGAAGTCCAAAGTGAGTTTGATGATTCGCTTCTTCATTTCGGGCAACCCGAAATGAAGAACGACCTCTGGCGACCACTTTGATGGCTTAGATCTTTCATTTGATGCATGTTATGGATATTTTTGTTGCTGAGTCTTGTAGTCTTACATTAGCTCTACCAGATCTTACCAAAAACAAGTCCGGACACACAATACATAATTGATTTACACTTGGTCAAACCCACCTTTTTCAGAATCGACTTGAAGATGCTGGGTTTGCATGAAGAACATGAAGAACACCTACATGATGACGGTTCTATCACTATAGGTGGTCTTTAGCGACAGTTTAATTATAAAAATTATATTTTCATTAAATAATTATAGAAAATTAGTTTTTAATTATTAAAAATACATAATAAATTATTAAAAATTATTTTAAAGTCTAAAAATAAATTTTTAATTATTTTTAATATATTTCATAAATATTTAATATTTTGAAATATCAAAGGAATTTAATTTATTTAATTATATATTAAATAAATTATTTAAAAATAGTTTTAATACTTTAAAAATCATTTAAAATTATATTATGGAATGAGAAAATATTTCAAGTTATTTTTAATGACTTTTAATATTTTGTGATGAAATTTATTAATTAATTAATATTAATGATAATTTAGTTATTTAATAAATGAATTAAATAATAGTTTAAAGATGATTTTATTATATTAAAAATCATTTTAAATAATAATAAGGTATTTAAGAATATTTTAAGTTATAAAATAAAACTTTCAATATTTAAAGGTGAATTTCATTAATTAATTATTATTAATGATATTAAGTTTTTTTTAATAATTATATTAAATAAATTAGTTTAAAAATGATTTTAATATTATAAAAATCATTTTAAATGAAAATAAAGTGTTGAAAGATATATTAAGTTATAAAATATAACTTTTAATATTTAAAGAATGATTTCATTAATAATTTAATATTAATGATATTTATTTAAAATTAATGATATTAAATTTATTTAATAAATAAATGGTTTAAAAATAGTTTTATTGATTTAAAATTCATTTAAAATTGATATAAATAAATTAAAAATATTTTAAGTTATAATTAATGACTTTTAATATTGGATAAATAGTACATTAATATTTTAATATTAATGGTAATTATTAAAAATGATTTTAAATGTTTTAAAAATCATTTAAGGGTAATATATATGTTTTAAAAGTATTTTGAGTTATTATAAATAACTTTAATATTTTGGTAATGGTTTCATTAATAGTTTAATGTTAATTAAATATTAATGATAATAGAATTGTTTGATGTTTAAATCATTTGATAATGATTCCGGTGTTTGAAAATTCATGATAAATTATAATAATTGTTTAAAAATTATTGTAAGTCATTTAAAAATAATATGACTGATATTTACAGATATTGAGCTACAGAATAGAGTCTCAGACTCGATAATTACCCGATAAAGTTGTCGATACACCGACATGTTTTAAAAATTGATCTGCACTTAGATATTTTGACTGTATTAATGTTTGTTTGTGATGCAATGACTGTTGAACATGTGTGATAATGTGATTAGGTTATGTGCTGACTGCGAAATATAGTACTATGTGTTATGGTATATTATTCTAATCGAACGAATGATCTGATTAATGATAGGTGCTTACATAAAAGATAAAACTAAGTTGCATTTTGTAAGCAGCGCATCAGTCAAGTATCCTACCTTTGCATTTCCTTTATGCAATGGACATGAGTAAGAATGTTTCAAAATTATATTATTACTGTACAGATTATTAACCCTATATTATATATGCTCATTGATTATCAACATGTTAGTATATGGTAATTTAGATATATATTATGTGCGTTAAATTCTATAAATGGTTATACAAGTGTCCCAACTTGGATAATCATTACATTTAATCACATTTGATACACCGGTCAATTACGTATATATATATATATATATATATATATATATATATATATATATATATATATATATATGTTGAATTATAGATTATTATTGAACAAGATAAAACCTACCATTATCCAACCGAATTGCTTTGGTTTGGAACCCCGACAGGTATGAACATCTCATTCATGGGAAAATTTTTATGTGCCCAAGGCAGCAAGAGTGAACGATAATATCGTTCTTGTTATGTAATATTGATCAATATAGGGTACAACGGGCTGATTACCCCCGTGCCCGTAAGTTATGACAGTTTACAGATGAAGTTCTGTTTAACCTTTTCGAAAATGAAAATAATGTTCATAGTATGTAACCTTAACCCTATTTATAATCAGTACATAGTTTCAAAAATTTAGAAGTGGGTTGTTATGTTATTATTATTGGTTCAGAATTACTTCACAACTATTGATTCGTTGTAGAAGGGTAGTATAAAGAAAACATTAAAATTATTTCAGCTTATATATATAATTGCTATTACTTGTTGGGCACTCAAATGCTCATCCTTGCTTAATGTAAATGTTTTCAGCTAAGTGTGGTCAAGCAGAAGGTTCGGCTAAGAATAAAGGAAAAAGAGAAGGTTGCTGATTGAGTTTTTATGATACGTTATGTAATAGTTTTCTTTATTATGATAAGGATGATATATATATTATTATTATCATGTAATGAATGTATTAGAGGTTGCGTACTTGGGAATAGACTCTAATAATTATGTAAATTAAGTTTAATATTTATATTATTATTAGTAGTAGTAGTATTATTCCGCACATAGAAATGGTATCGTGAAGCACCGAGTTCGGGTTTTAAGAACCCGAGTTTGGGGGCTTTACAGTGTTCATATATCAATTTCTAAAATCTCATTTTCGTGCATCTAAGTGTTATGGATCTATGATATTACAACCCAAATCACTAAATAACACCCTAATACACAACTTAAAATAACAAATCATAACATCTAACATAAAACATATGGTTCTTCAAGTTTATGGTTTATACCTCCTTTTTGAGCTTGATCTTGATTCTGACCTTGATGTTTGTTCTTGGAAAGCTAAAGTATGATCATGGCTTATATTTTCTCACTCTCTCACTCTAAATTTTTGAATTTAGAGAGAGAGAGTATGGCTTGTCTAGTTGGCTAAGTAAAGTAAGTGGATTTCCTTACTTTTTATCTTTGATCTTGGGTTCAATTAATTTGTAGGATGCGAGATGGCTGATATTTTAGATATAGGGCACATGGCTTGCTTAGGGTTGGTGACCAACCACAAATAGGGCTAGATCTACACTCCATCTCATTAAAGATGCAAAAAGGGTAGTTTGGACATTTGACTTATAATTTTAATGGCATAAATGTATTCTAACATAACCCTTAGAATTTAACCCTAAGGTTTTATAAATTTAAATTTTTAGCATTTACTAATTAGGTTTTAAATTAGAAAATTAAGATTTCTAATTTATAATTAGGGTCTCCTAATTATATTAAGGTTTCGTAATCACATTAGGGCTTCTAATTAGGATTAATGTTTTCTAATTAACATTAAAATCACTGAATTACATATTAGTGTTTCCCTAATTATATATTAGGGTTTTTAACTTTAGAAATTAGGATTTTCTAACTAATCAACTAGGGTTATCCCTAATTAAATATATAATCATTAACACTTAAAGTTTATACTTATCTTTTAAGTTTCCAAATTAGGATTTTCAAATTCCTAATTCGGGTTTCAGATTCCCAATACTGCAATTAGGGTTTCGAGAGCCGGTATTAGAGTTTCTTATCAATCGTTAATGTTTTCTAACTGAACATCGAGGTTCTTAATATAATATTAGGGTTTGTCACTGATATAATTTATCTGGCCAACTCTTGACCCTTAACCACATACTTTACACATTAAACCACCTACACAGATTTATATACCCTTATATACTTAACCCTGTAAGTCTTTACAACAAGATTTTAAACCCACCAAAATCTTTCACAAAATTTTGAAAATTTTAAAATTCCTTCACATAATTGCCAAATTCATTAACTTATTTTCTGTCTAGGTCTATTATTTAACTTCTATTCAATCTTTTCAGATTTATTAAATTTTCCAAATTCTCAGGTTGTCACAGCCTATGCCTCACGACAACTCAAAGAATATGAAAGGAATTATCCTACTCATGATCTAGAGTTGGCAGCAGTCGTTTTTGTGCTTAAAAACTGGAGGCATTACCTGTATGGGGACAAGATGGAGATCTATACCAATCATAAAAGCCTCAAATATTTCTTCACCCAAAAGGAACTCAACATGCGGCAATGACGTTGGCTCGAGATTTTAAAAGATTATGATCATACTGTTCAATACAATCCTGGAAAAGCGAACATGGTAGCTGACGCATTGAGTAGAAGATCATATGCGGGTACTAGTGCGATATTTTCAATGCAAAGGCCCATTTTATATGACTTGCAAAGGATGGAGATAGAGTTAAAGACTCCAGGGACCCATGTGATGATGTCAAATATACGAGTAGAACTGACTTTAATCGATAAAGTTAAAGCTGCTTAAGCTACAGACCTGGAGCTGATGCGTATGAGGAAGAAAGTACAAGAAGGTGCTATTCCGGAAGCAAGAATCGATGAAGAAGGAATACTTCGAGTCAACTCCAGCCTTTGTGTTCCTAACGACCCTGCTTTAAAGTATAAGATCATGATGGAAGCGCACAACACACCGTTTGCAATCCATCTTGGGAGTACCAAAATGTATCGTGATCTTCGACATACATTTTGGTGGAGCAATATGAAAAGAGAGATCACGGAGTTTATCTCAAGGTGTTTCACGTGTCAATGAGTCAAGGCGGAGCATCAAGTGCCAAAAGGTCCATTGCAACCACTTAAAATTCTAGAATCGAAGTGGGAGCACATTACCATGGACTTCGTTACTGGTCTTCCCAAGGTTTCTCAAGGCATAGATGCGATTTGGGTCATTGTTGATAGATTGACCAAGTCTGCTCATTTCTTACCTATACGAGAAACTTATTCACTTGAACGACTTGCTCGTATATACATAAATGAAATTATAAGACTGCATGGTATGTGATAAGTACGTTTTATACCTACTTATCTAGTATCTTTTACTTGAATTAGTTGCTTATATTTATGTTTCTAAGTTACTTTTCATGCATTTTGTGTTCATTTTGTAGGTTATATGTTTGGGAGCGGTGTGAGCGACTATTGGTAAGGAAAAGCAAAGAAATCGCAAAGAATTGGTAGAAAAACGCAAAGAAAAGCAATCCGGACTTCATTTGGGCTTTCAATTCATTTCATGTTCTTGGCTTGGAACTTGGACTATATTGTAGAGCTTCTTCTTAACTTTTCGGAACATCTTGAATCATTCCACTCGGAGTTCGGATGCAATAGTTATGACATTTGTACCAATGGACGTTGAATTTCGCTGTTTTGGGTGGTCATTTGCGAAGCAATCACTTCCAGCCAAATTTCGAGCTTCATCTGTTCGTTATTTCTCAATTCTAAAAGAACAAAAGTTGTAGAGCTTGTCGATAACTTCGATTTGATAGGCTGCAAGCCCCGTAACTCCTCCTGGATCAAAAGTTATGCCATTTTACTAGAGGACACAAGTAGAAAAAACAACTAACAGCTTGCACCCAAGCCGGGGCTTGCTATTTAATGCCTTATACACAAGCCGGGGCTTGGGGTCCTGAGTGCAAAATCAGTAGCATAGCAAGTCGGGGCTTGGGTATGCGCAGAAAGAGTAGTTTTTGTCCGAATTTGAGTCCGATAAAGATTGGTTTGAGCTGATTAATTCAAGGACTTCTAAGAGGACTTAATGACATATGAAGAGGCATATAAAAGGAGGAGAATCACAAGGATTAATAGAAGTTTTTGGAAGAATTCCATTAGATTAGATTAGAGTAGATGGGGAAAAAACCCTAGTTCTAATGAGTTTTGGAGATTGAATCAACTTGGAGACCATTGAAGATTCAAAGTAGGAGCAAGGAGGGAGCGTCAAATCTATATATAATAGATTCTATCTTCTTATCTTCTTCTATCTTTGTCTTTTAATGATTATTCAATTGTGGATTCTTTCTTTTAATTCAATGAACTAATTCTTTGTTTGAGATTACAATGGATCTTATTGTGTAGTTTATTTTAATATGCTTCGCTATTAATTATTATGTTCTATCGTGAGGATTGTCTATTGTGATTTGGACTTAATTGTTAATTGATTGGCCATCAATTACCGTGATAATCTATATGAACTCGAGAGATGAAGTATAGATTTAGATCTAATCGTGATAGCATGTGTTTATGATTTCTGCATAGATGGAATTCATGATTCGTGTTTAGGATAGAGATATGCCTTTATGCCATATGTAATCTTATAGAAAACTTGTGCTTTAAATCCTTTTTAATTATAATTCACATAGAGATATAGTGGATTAGTTAATTAAAGTTTCTTGCTTAATTCTATCAATTGTGGATTTAAGTAAGTATGGGTATTATGAATCGAGAGGTGGTTTTATCTGCTTTAGTGTTCTTGATTAACAATTCAGGATAGAAAATAATTGCTGAAAAGTGTGTTAACTTAAATAAACAAATAAGTGAAGTTGTGATCTTAAATCTCCATAATCTAATTTTTAATTAGTGGTAATTAGAATTAGTGTAATTAGATAATTTAATTTATATTGTTAAATTGTCTGTTTAAATAAAATTAGTTTGATTAAGGGTTAGTACATGGTAATTTGTATTAATAATTCCTCGTGGGAACGATATTCTACTTTCACTGTATTACTTGTTGACCACGTATACTGCGTGTTGTGCATAATTAGATTTTACCCAACAAGTTTTTGGCGCCGTTGCCGTGGAATTAGTTTAATATATTTTTGCCAATATTAGCTTCAATCAAATTAGTCTTAATTTAAACATTTTTTTCTCTTTCTTTCTTTATATTTTATTTTATTATCTTCTTATTAGTTCTCTCTTTTCAGGTACCATGGGTGATTTTACGTATCAATGGCCATACACGAATATGACTCAACCAAGGGGAACAAGGATTTATGGACTTAATGCATTTTCCACAATATCAGCACAGATTGTAGACCTTTCGAGGAAGTTGGACGTTATTGCAACCCAAGGAGTCGAAGGATGGCAGTTGCATGTGACTATTGTGCTGGCAACCATCAAAGTCATCAATGCACCGTCAGTTTTGGGTCGGGACAACATGGAGGTGAATACCTCAACCAGTATGCATATGATAATTATCATCAAGTTTGGGGGTATCACCCGGATTCTTCATGGAGCTACAACTATCAAGACCAATACTCTACTCCAAATCCAACATACAAGCCGAAATTCTCATATCAATCTCCATTAAAAGAAGAAAAGTCAAAGTTGGAGGAATTACTGTCAAAGGTCATAGCAAACCAAGAGGAGAGGATGATGAGTCAAGAAATATCGAGCCACAATTTTCAGTACCAGATGGAACAACTCATCACCACTTCAACTCATGGTCCTCAATACATGGCTTCCGAGACTGAGACAGATAATTCAAGGTTGGAGGAATTGTGGTACAAGTTCGTAGCATGAAATGAGGAGAGGAAGATTAATCAAGAAAAGTCAATGCAGAATCTTCAGAATAAGATAGATCAAATATTTAAAGCCTTGAACAACTATCCTAAAATCAATTGGTGCTATGACGAGGATTTCGAGATTGATGAAGTGCCTGAAATAAATATACAACTGGATGAGCCACAAGACGTTGAAAAAGAGGAGACACGTGGGGATAATGAAAACAAGGTCGATGAAGAACTAATTGTGAGAACCAACGATGATGAGCCGATGTTATTTATGTCTCAAGTGCCTTCTCCACCACAGTTTAAGAATCTGGTTAGATTTGCAAAACCTTGTCCGATTGGTAGTCATGTCGTCGGAAAAGCTCCTGGAGACGTAAGAGTGAGTACAACTTCGAAGCCATGGTGCGAGGGGTGGGATAAGAAAGATGAAGAACCATTTGTGTTGGAAAAGCCTCAATGCCAGAATTTATTCACAGACATAATGGAGAAAAGACCTAGATGTTGGACGTTCTTGAATGAGATCATACCAAATCAAAGCATGCTAGGTGACTTTAATGCAATGTCTATCACAAAAGGGAACCTACCAAAAGCTACATTATTTTCGATGGATGGAGGCTTCCTCAATTATCGAAGAGGAATTGGATAGAGTTGACCAGACAAAGTCAGGCTGAAAGACTGTAATTCAAGCGCTAACTGGGAGGCAACCCAGGAATTTTTTTTATTTATATGCTTTCCTAATTAATTTAGTAGATAGGAATCACGTTATATTCCAAAGTGCTATTCTAATCCATGTTGTCTCCCTTCATTCCAGGTATTGGAGGTTCAATGGATAGGAAAATGATCATCGCCGCCATCGCCACCATCACTTCACGCTTAGCGAATTACAAGGAAGTTATCTTCTACTTACCGCTATATTCTTACAATGATGACATTGTAGTTGCTAAGCTTGGGGGAGTTTAGATTATTTCTTTATTGCATGTTTAGTTTCATGTTTATTTTATGTTATTTTGCATATGTTGTTAATTTAGTTTAGGTTCATTATGTTTGCATTCATGTAGTACAACTGCATAAGTAGTTGAATAGTAGTATAGTTTGAATAGCATTATATTCAGTTTCTTGTAAAAAAAATATCAAAAATTCAAAAATAATAGTTAGTTACTATGTTCATCTTGCATGAGTCCAACTGTTTGATAGTTACAGTCTATTTTGGTCAATGATGCGAATGGGATTGAGTAGACAAGTATAGTACTGATTATTAGAACTTTAATATGATTTCTTGTTATGAATTGAATCTTTTCCTTTTTAAAACTGGTATAATTAGGTTAGCACGTTAGAGACAACTTTGTTGACTGATTAAGTTTAAATTGATACATAATTGACTTCTTAAGGATAATATTAGTTTGATTAAATGAAAGATATGAACAGGCGGAGATGGCTAAATTTAGACAAAAACTTAAGTTTGGGGGAAAAATTTGGAATATATAAGCTTAAAAAAAGAAAAAGAAAAAAAACAAAAAAAAATGATGAAAAAAAATATCGTGGCTAGTCTTATTTCGGAGCCTTTGTTACTTGAGCAAGTACGCCCGAGGGGATTGTCTTTACACCTAGCGCCCTAAGGTCTTATATGGTCTGGGAGTCGTTGGTCAAAAGCTCGCTAAGGGGTAGCAATGTTAGCCTAATGGGATGAGACATTGCACAGTCATGGTTAAAAAAAACAATAAAATGGGAAAAGAGCAAAAACCCCTGTAATACAAAGTAAAGCATAAGTATCCCGGATTGGACTCTTGAATTTGGTGGAAGTTTGACTTTAGTTTGATATAGCTTATTCATGAATTTTGTGAGTTTGCACTTATGATGCCTTTAAAGAGATCTATTATGTGTTGTATTTAGCATTATATCAGTTAACATGGATGTTGAGCACACATACACTATACCAGTAATAACAATTTGAGATTTGATGATTGATAGGAATCATTGATTGATTTTGATATGATGTATTATCATGTTTACTTGATTTCTCTAAGGTCGAGTGAATAAATTTGATTCTATCAATACTGCTGGATTCGTAGGCATATAGATTAGTTGTATTTCATTGCATTGCATTGCATTATGTTGTGTGGCTTGGGGACGAGCAAATGTTTAAGCTTGGGGGTTTTTGATAAGTAGGTTTTATACCTACTTATCTGGTATTTTTTTTACTTGAATTAGTTGTTTATATTCATGTATCTTAGTTACTTTTCATGCATTTTGTGTTCATTTTGTAGGTTATATGTTTGGGAGCGTTGTGAGCGAGTATTGGTAAGGAAAAACAAGGAAATCGCAAAGAATTGGTAGGAAAACGCAAAGAAAAACAATCCGGACATCATTTAGGCTTTTATGTTCATTTCATTTTCTTAGCTTGGAACTTGGACTATATTGTATAGCTTCTTCTTAGCTTTCCGGAACATCTTGAATCATTCCAATCGGAGTTCGGATGCAAGAGTTATGACATTTGTACCAACAGACGTTGAATTTCGCTGTTTTGGGTGGTCATTTGCATAGCAGTCAGTTCCAGTCCGATTTCGAGCTTCATCCGTTCGTTATTTCTCAATTCTCAAGAATGAAAGTTGTAGAGTTTGTCGATAGCTTCGATTTGATAGGTGTCAGGCCCCGTAACTCCTCCCGGATCAAAAGTTATGGCCATTTTACCAGAGGACATGACAGCAGGAAAAACAACTAACAGCTTGCACCCAAGCCGGGGCTTGGGGTCCTGAGTGCAAAATCAGTATCATAGCAAGCCGGGGCTTGCTATTTACTAGGCAATACCCAAGCTGGGGCTTGGGTATGCGCAGAAAGAGTAGTTTTTGTCCGAATTTGAGTCCGATAAGGATTAGTTTGAGCTGATTGATTCAAGGACTTCTAAGAGAACTTAAAGACATATGAAGAGGCATATAAAAGGAGGAGAATCACAAGGATTAATAGAAGTTTTTGGAAGAATTCCATTAGATTAGATTAGAGTAGATTGGGTAAAAACCCTAGTTCTAATATGTTTTGGAGATTGAAGCAACTTGGAGACCATTGAAGATTCAAAGTAGGAGCAAGGAGGGGGCGTCAAATCTACATACAATAGATTCTATCTTCTTATCTTCTTCTATATTTGTCTTTTAATGATTATTCAATTATGGATTCTTAGTTTTAATTCAATGAACTAATTCTTTGTTTGAGATTACAATGGATATTATTGTGTAGTTTATTTTAATATGCTTCGCTATTAATTATTATGTTCTATTGTGAGGATTGTCTATTGTAATTTGGACTTAATTGTTAATTGATTGGCCATCAGTTACCGTGATAATCTATATGAACTCGAGAGATGAAGTATAGATTTAGATCTAATCATGATACCATGTGTTTTTGATTTCTGCATAGATGGAATTCATGATTCGTGTTTAGGATAGAGATATACCTTTACGCCATATGTAATCTTATAGAGAACTTGTGCTTTAAATCCTTTTTAATTATAATTCACATAGAGATATAGTGGATTAGTTAATTAGGGTGTCTTGCTTAATTCTATCAATTGTGGATTTAAGTAAGTATGGGTATTATGCATTGAGAGGTGATTTTATCTGCTTTAGTGTTCTTGATTAACAATTCAGGATATAAAATAATTGATGAGAAGTGTGTTAACTTAAATGAACCAATAAGTGAAGTTGTGATCTTAAATCTCCATAATCTGATTTTTAATTAGTGGTAATTAGAATTAGTATAATTAGATAATTTAATTTATATTGTTAAATTTTCTGTTTGAATAAAATTAGTTTGATTTAAGGTTAGTACTTGGTAATTTGTATTAATAATTCCTCGTGGGAACGATACTCTACTTTCACTGTATTACTTATTGACCACGTATACTTGCGTGTTATGCGTAATTAGATTTTACCCAACAGTATGCCAGTATCCATAGTTTCTGATCGAGACCCAAGATTCACTTCACGATTTATGATTAGTTTGTAAAAAGCTATGGGCACAGATTTATAATTTAGTTCGACATATCATCCTTAAACGGACGGGCAGTCGAAGAGGACTATTCAAGCTCTTGAAGATCTATTAAGACTCTGTGTCCTTGACTTCAAAGGAAGTTGGGACAAGTTCTTGCCATTGGTGGAGTTTTCCTACAACAACAATTATTAAGCAAGTATTGACATGGCTCCATTCGAGGCGTTGTATGGACGCAAGTGTCGTTCTCCAGTATGTTAGGATGAGGTGGGTGAAGGAACGTTGTTATGACCGAAATTGGTACGCATGAAAACGAAAAAGATTCAAATGATTCGACAACATATAAAGACCTCGCAAGATCGACAAATAAGTTATGCTTATCTTCATCGAAAGGACGTAAAATTCAATGTTGGACAACATGTGTTGTTATGTGTTGCTTGATAAGTGGATTTTATATACGCGATTCAATATCCATTTTATGCTTATTTGTTGCTAAATCTTTGTGATCATGTTCATTTTTACTTGTTTTATGTTATTTCATGTGTAGAATGGTGGTTGTAGCATTCAATGTACATTTGGAGCTATTCGATGTGAATTGAAGTCAATTGGAGCATAATTGGAAAAAAAATGGAGTACAACTTGAAAGTCAGCAAAGGCATTTGACAGAAGACAGTCCGCTTGCGGGCATCATTAGTTTATACACACGCCGGGTGGGGTCTTCATCTTGAGCTAAAGCAGAAAGGGAGCCCAAGGCGGGCTTATATAGTACATTTGAACCCCGTAGGAAGGTGAGGGTTATTATTTGAAGTGTCCTGTTATGTTTGTAATTCTTTTTGGGCACAAATTTTAGCTATTTGCATGGTATTGTAACTAATTAAAGGGAATTTCGGCTGAGACTTGTTTGTTGGACATGATATACTCGAGGAATAACAACTTCAACAAGACAGAAGACATATTACGGAGATCTAAGTTTAGTTTTTGATAGCAAGCGTGGAGGAGTATTTCAAATGGATTTTCGAGACGATTGCAATTCTATGCTACGTGAAGGGTGTTTTTCAATATTCTTCGTCTTAGACTAATAGTTGTAATTTAAGAATGATTTCTATGATTTATTTAGTGTTTATTTCGTTAGATATGAAATAATTCACTTTTTAGGCTTATGATGGATCTTTGAGTGAATCGATGATTTTGTAAACATTGATTTCTAATTTAATAATCTTTCTCCAGTTTATCTATATTGATTTGTGCTTGAATCTATGAATTGCCTGATCAACAATTCTTTGTGGAATTGGATGGAATTGAGAGAGGATATTCAAATCTAGACCTAGTTGATATAGCATGTGTTCATGATTTTGTGAATAGCTTAATCATGATGAATGTTAAGGTAGAGATATGCTTGACATCGCATGTAATCAGATAGAGAACTTATTCTTAAACCTTCTTCAATTGTAATTCACATAGAGATATAGTGGGTTAGTTGATTAAGGTGTTTAACAGATTTCTATGTTAATTGTGGATTGACGTTAATACGGTATTAGTGCATCGAGAGGTGGTTAATAATACGTTCATGTTCTTGATTAATAAACTGGGATAGTGCATTGAATTGGAATAAAGGTGTTAGAATCAGAGTGAAGCTTAGGGTGAAATCATAAGTCTAATTCTCCATTAATTGTTTGAAATTCCAGATTTTGATATTTGTGATTATTTTGTGTTAGTTTAATTATTCATTAATTTAGATTCTTTAATTAAAATTATTGAGTTGATTTGTTTAATAAAATTAGGGTTAATAAGAAATTGATAATTGTAAGTTAAGGATATTGCTAGTTAGTCTCTGTGGGAACGATATTCTACTCAGCACTTTATTACTTGTTGACCACGTATACTTGCGTGTTGTGCGCATATAGATTTTACCTAACAAATTTTTGGCGCTGTTGCCGGGGAATATTTAGTATAATTCTTAATACTTTTACAATATCAGTTTAATTAATCCAGTTTTATTTAGACATTTTTATTTTTGTTTTGTTTCTTCTATTTTAGGTGTTGAAAGCAGTTTATGCAAACTCGGTCCAAAAATCCATACTTGCTTCCTTTAGAGGACGACATTGAGAAAAGGTTTCAGAAGTTGAGTAAGTGGATCAAGGAAACGAGTCAAGAATTTGAAATACCTTAGAAAGAAGAGGAAATGACAGCCAAAGATCGGAAAGCATTAAGGGACTTTGCCACACCCAAGGTGACTGAACTGCAATCAAGCATCACCAGGCCAGCAATAGCAGCGAATACCTTTGAAATTAAGCCAAGGATGATACAAATGATTCAGAATTCAGTTCAGTTTGGGGGATTTGTAAATGACGATCCGAACGAGCATCTAGTCAGTTTTTTGGAAATGTGCGACACTTTTAGGTTCAATAGGGTTTCGGATGATGTGGTGAGACTTCAATTGTTCCCATTCTATTTACGGGACAAGGCAAAGAGTTAATTGCATTCTCTACCGTCCGATTCGATAACTACATGGGAGGATTTAGCTCAAAAATTCCTCGCCAAATTCTTTCCACTGGCGAAAACCGTAAAGAATAACGATGTTTGAACAACAACATGGGGAGTCGATATATGAGGCTTGGGAAAGATATAAAGTGTGACGCCCCCAAAATAGGTCCAATCCACCCAACCCATCTTAGTCGTCAAATACATGGTTCAGAAAACAACTACAACTTTATTATTACAATTGTCGTTCTAAATACGACAACACATACTTTGAGTTTAAATACAATTTTTGTCTTTTAGACAATATCAACACACAAATAAAATCCTCATTACAATTATTGATGCACTATTTTACAAAAATAGTGAGGACTGCTAAAACAACCTGCCTAGGACCATCACTCTATACCCGATCGGGTTCCTCGCTATGTTCTCGCTTCCTAAGAAGAAAATGGAACAAAAAAGGAAAAGGTGAGCTCAACTAGCCCAAAGAAAGAATATTATGACTAAGATAATATACAAAAAATTATCCTTGGTCTTCAACAGGGAAAAATCTGATAGAATATAATTGATAACAAGTTTTAGATCAACAACTGTAGCAGAAATAGCAATCCATTAGAAGAGTCACGTAGAGAATGAATTCTACCATCTTCTAAGATTTAAAAGTTCATCATCAATATTTTATCACTGTAACATCAATCAATATACATCTTTAATCAATATTCATCTTTGCACTACAGGCCAAAGATATTCATTTGTATCACCAATCGGTCATATTCATCTCATCACCTGTTCATCTTTGCACTACGGGCCAAATATATTCATCAGTTAATCATTCATCTTTGCACTACATGCCAAAGATATTCAATAATATCATCATTTAAGACTGAGGATGATGAATTTTTTTTTAAAGAAAATGAATCTAGTGAGACAGAAGGACAAATATTAGGGATTCGTATAACAGTTTATCCAAGATCAATAATACTTCGTAATAACCAATTGTGAAGCAGAATTAAATAATAAAATAATATTATTTATCTCCTTTCTTTCTACGCCATCAATCATGAATTAGCTAGCATGCCAATTCTGAAATTTCCTTACAGCCCACATGTTTATAACAAAAGTGGGTCCCACCCATAATTTTAATAAAAAAATCATTTTATTTTTTGAAACTTGAAGAATTCATAGAAAATAGCCCGCTTATCGTAAAAAAATAAGAATTTTATGTCCATTCCACACTAAATCGAATTTCTACAACTTTGTAGCTTTGAGTTTTTCCAAATTGCGCATGTAAAATATCCAAATCCAAAAACAGATGATTTTCAACACCTCTTAAAATTCATAACAAATCATGCGTTAATTTTTAACTACCAAAATTTGTGGACATATACTCAACTTATATATGTATAACATATCCAAAAATCACAACAATCCAACGGTCGGATTAAAATTATAACTCACGCAATAGGGCTTTAAGAACACCGATTTGATCTTTTAATACCTCTAATCCGACAAAATACTGATAAAACACCTCAACATTAATTCCTTCATTTATAACCACATAAATAAATCAATCATTTATATCCATATCAAATAAATATTTCCTTATCATATAAATCAATAATTAATTATTCACAAATAATATTATAATCACAATCACGACACAAGTGACCAAACCTCTCCTCGATGTAACTTTCTGACATCGCCAATAACGCTATCTAATAATATTATTCAAATAATATGAATTATTTATCCGATAATGGAAATATTAGTAATGACAATTATTGAAACAACAATAATATAAACTATCAACGCAGCAATTATTGAACTAATAAAATAAAATATTGAATAAGAATTCATCGTAACAATTATCGAGTAGTGCTTTTTCTTACGTAAGAATCAATAATTCAACAATACGTGCAATACTACATGTGCTACTATGCAACCAATGCGTAGACATCGTATTTTAATCACCAGTAATCCAGCAAATGTGTTAATGGTAACAATTACACCGTTATTTATAAAAAACTCATATTTGCGTTTTCTTCATCCGATACTTATTCCTTTTACGGGCCCACAAATGGTCGCGATCGTCAAGACGGATATTCCCGACAAAAAGAATATTCCATGACCAAACGAATATTCCCTGACAACAATGAATATTTTATAACCACTTGCTTATTTTGCAAAATTTGCACATTTCACCCATAACCAAAACATTATATCAAATTAACACCTTATTATTTCAAAATAATAATTAGAGGAAATTCAATTTTATTTATAAAATGCTGGGGTCTTACAACCTCCCATCCTTATGAAATTTCATTCCCTAAATTGACGACGCATACAAAGTGTGTTTCGAAAAGGTGAGGATACCTCGTTTTTATTTCCGATTCCAACTCCCATGTCATTTCCTCAATTGCATGGTTCCTCCATAAAACCTTAACTTGTGGTATAACCTTTGTTAGTAGGACATACTCTTTCCTATCCAATATCTCAAATGTGCACCTCCTCAGACGTTAAATCTTCTGGGCTATCTCGTTTTGTTCTAACTCAATGACGTGGTTCGGGTCATCCACATATTTACGTAACATCGATACGTGAAAAACGTTATGAACACGCCATATACTTAGCGTTATTAGGATTTCAAATAAATCGAAGGTTTGAGCTTTTTCTCTTCATCGACTCTTACTTCTAGAATAGCTACCTCAGCACCTTCTTCTTTATATTCATTTGCTCCAGTGTATAGCTTGAGCGGTTTTAACTTTATCAATTAAAGTCGATTCTACTCGTATGTCATCACGTGGGTCCTTAGAGTCTTTAACTCTATCTCTATCGTTTGTAAATTATACAAAATAGGTCTTTGTGTTCAACAATATCGTACTCATACTTGCTTACGATCTTTTACTCAACGCGTTAGCTACCACGTTTTGTAAGACCCCGAAATTTTTAAATAAAAAGGAATTTCCTTTATTTATTATTTTGAAATAGTAAGGGTTGATTTGATTAATGTGGATAGTTAAGGGTTAAATACGCAAATATTTCAAAATAAGCAAGTGGTTATAAAATATTCATTATCGTCGGGGAATATTCGTTTGGTCGTGGAATATTCGCATCATTTTGGGAATATTCGTACGACGACTGCGCAATGCCATGTGTGGGCCCCATAACGGAAAGCGATTGGATGAAGAAAACGACAAATATAAGTTGTTTTTAAATAACTACAGAGTTGTTACCGTTAATATCATTGAATACCCGCTATGGTTAAAAACACTACTAATACGCTGCTGTTGAACAAGAAGATACACCAGATTGCACCAATTATTGATTCTTACGTAGAAGAAGGCACTACTCAATAATGGTTACAGAATTCATCGCTCAAAGATTTTATCGAGTTAATAATTGTCGCGTTGATATTTTATATTGTCGTTGTTTCAATAATTGTCATTACACAAAGATTTTCATTATCGAAGCAATAATTCATATTATCTGAATAATATTATTAGATAACATTATTGGCAATGTCTAGAAAGTTCGCTTCAAGGAGAGGTTTGGTCACCTAATTGTGCGCCAAGAAGAAGAAATTTTATCGAAAGCCCCTTTCCTCGAACCTACCGTCACAATATTGTGATTTCGAATATTATTTTTGTGAATAATTAAATTATTGATTTATATGATGAGGAAAATATTGATTTTATGTGGATATAGATGGAGAAAATTTTAAAATGACAATTGTTGAAAATTAATATTTTATCTTTTCTCGATAAAATAATTCATTTAAATATATTATTTTAATAATATATTAATCTGTGATATTTTTACAACGTAATGTGGGATATATGAGTATACGAGGAGGAAGAGTATTTTTGTTGCAATAAATGTTTAAAACATGTTAAACATGCTCTGGGACCCCATTTATCGACTAAAATTTGATTATACCGTAAAATCGCCTCGCTTGTGGATTTTGGCCAATTTCTATTTGGAATTTGGAAAACTTTCTTTTGCAAAGTTGTAGAGAATTGAATTTCCTATAAAAACTAGCGAGATTCGAATTTTCTGATGAAAGGGCTATTTATTATGAATTATTGAAGTTCTAAAGTCCGAAATAATTGATTTTTTGTAAGTTTTAATTATTTATTTTATGAAAACATTTTTATCATTTCTTTATAGAAGGTTGGCATGTGGGAAATGTTGGATCTGATTTCCAAAGAGGCGAGGGAAATTTATTAATAATAATATATTTTATTAAATTTTCGCTTTTGGTGTTCTAAGCATTTTCCTATAAATAGGTGCTTAGGTTAGAATTGAAAATCACACCGTAAATCAAGTTTTTCTCTATATTATCGAAGTTTATTCTTGTGAGTATTTTGAGTATACTTTGAGTATTGCTATACTTTGCAAGTCCAAGTCATAGCCTATATCCTGTTTCAAATTTGTAAGATCGATCTTTCGAGGTAAGTGGATATTATTTTTTCAGTAATGATATTATTTCTTCAATATCATTATAATCGAAATGTTGATCCAAGTTTTTATCAAATTTGGAACTTTTTCATGTCTGGGTTACTATTCATGGGTTACTATTCATGAGTTACTATTTACTATTCACGAAAGTTACTATTCACGAGTACTATTCATGAAGCGTGAAGATGTTTTTTTGTGGAATTTCTATCTTTTTTGAGTTACTATTCACGATAGTTCAAGACTATTCACGATATTTCTAAGACTATTCACGATATACTACACTATTCACGATACCAGATTATTCACCAAAAATAAAATTTCTTCTTTCGTCTAAAACATCTATTCTCGATACTAACTCCGATTGTATCCATGTTTTGATCATTCTCGAATTTTACACCACTATGATTATTTTGAGGTATTTTTGGACGGATAAAACCAAGTACTAATCCTTAATCCTTAATCCTTGTCATTTTGTTTCAATCGGATTCGCTTTTAAAAAATATTTTCATCATCCTCTCGCCTTAAATGATGATATTATGGAATATCTTTGGCCCAGTAGGCAAAGATGAATGATTTCTAAGAATATCTTCGGGCTCAGAGCAAAGATGAATGATTTCAAGAATATCTTTGGCCCGTAGTGCAAAGATGAACAGTGTGTTTAAATGAATATGATTAATCGATGAATATCTTCGCCTATAGTGCAAAGATGAATATTTGATTCAGTATGTATATCGATTGATGTTACAGGATAAAAGATAGACGATGAACTTTTAAATTACACATAAGATAGTAGTTTGCATTCTCTACTTAACTCTTCTAATGAATTATTATTTCCACCAATAATATTGATTTAAAATTTGTTGCCTATCAGTATTCTATTATATTTTTTCCTCGTCAAGACTAACGATAATTTGTCAGATATTATCTTAGTCATAATATTCTTTATCGAAAGCTAGTTGAGCTCACCCTTTTTCCTTTTGTTCCATTTTTCTCGTGGAGGCGAGAATATAAAAAGTATTTAGCCTGGGTATGGAATGAAGGTTTTAGAAAGGGTTGTTTAGTAGTCCTCACCATTTTTGTAAAATAATGTATCAATAAATGTGATGAGGATTTATTTGAGTATAGATATTGTCTGTAAGATAATATTTGTATTCAAACTCACAGCTTTTCTGTTGTAATAATAAAGCAGAAGTTGTTTAATAAAGTCAGTATCAGTGATGTATACCTATTTTGGGGGCGCCATGCGGTTGGTATCAAGCCATAAGTAAAGAGTGATCACCGGTGATACTTACGGGGATTGGGGGCCGCTCTCTCAGAGGGTATCGTAGTTTACCGATAGGTGATCATTGTGAGGTGTTGTGGTTGAAGATCGTGAATAGTATCAGAGCTTAGGGATACGATCTCCAGGAGATCCTTCGGAGAGACGGTGTCCTACCTAGTGTGTCCTACCTAAGCTTATTTGTTAGTTGGTCAAGATATAGGATATTATGTGATATATTGATTTCTTAATTAACCCTTGTTTTATGACAAAGATTTGAGAATGTCGATCGAGAATATTAACAATGGAAATGAGACCGTGGAGATGCCTCAGACTCACCAACGAGGAGAACGCGGTAACAGTCGGGCAATGTTCCTCCCGTGAACAAACACCATTGGAAAGATGATGAACGAGGGATGTTTAGAAGTTTTTTTGCAGCTTCATGCAAAATCGATTTAGGAGAGACTCGTGTTCAAAATATGTGGAGGAAATGATAGCAATTCACGGGTTGTCACAACCAAGCGCTCAAAGAGTTGGGACCACCGAATTTAAGGGAAAGCCAGATCCGATCACCATGAAACACGGGTCAAACAAATTACCAAGATATTCGATGTCTTGGGATGCACGGAGGAACAGAAGGTTCCATTCGCCACCTTTATGTTCCGTAGGGCGAGGCATTTCACTGGTGGGAGTCCGTGAAGCGCACTCCATCCAAACCGCACTCAAAGATGTCTTGGGAGACGTTTCAGAAGCTATTTAATGACAAATACTTTCCGAAAGTGTTCATTATATGAAGGAAGTAGAGTTCATCGATTGGAACAAAACAACATGACGGTGTCTCAAAGACGAGGCAAAGTTTGCAGAGTTATCCGTGTTCAGACCTCATTTGGTGGAGAATGAGGAACGATGACGCGGATGTTTCTTAGAGGTTTGAAACCCTAAGATACGCCAAGATCTCATTTCTCATAAATTTTTTCTTTATTCAGATGTTGTAAAGCAGGCTCAATTATTTAAAGCGAGATAACGAGTACTACCAATCGAGGGACCACAACCGTGGATCGTATCGTAGAGAAAGCAATCAATGTAATAATGATAACTCATGGAGAAAGAAATAGACGACAGAAATGGTAACCACTCTGGGTGGTAATCATGGCCATGAAAATAGAAGAAGCGAAGTCGGGAGGAGATTTTAAAAGAGGAGATTTAACAACGACCATGTGAGAAGATGACAAGTTTTAGAAAGAATCGGTTCTAAGGGAGGAGAACGACCACCCATCATATGCTACAAATGCGAAAAGAGGGACATATCACCAAACTACCCACAACAGTTCAAGGTATGCTATAATTGTGGAAAGGAAGGACATATCGCCGAGATTGTACAAAGAGCGAAACCTAGTTCAATGGGGACGGTGACTCAAAAGATCGTTCCCGTAAAAGTCAAAGCCAACGATTTCGGAAGAGCGTTTGTTGTGATCGGTTATAATGCGAGGAACCCAAACGAGGTGATCACGTGTAAGCTATTTATAAATTCTTGCGAAGTTTATACCTTACTTGATACCGGTGCATACCCATTCATTTATCTCTCCCGCATGTGCTCAACGTTTAAACTTGACTCGGAGAAATTAGACTTTGACCTATCTGTGGAAACTCCGTTAGAGAAACTTTCATCACATCCAATCGCTTATAAATCTTGTTTGATTCAAGTTGGCACCATTACCTTACCCGTTGACCTTATCTCTTTAAAGATACTTGCTTTTGATGTGATTTTAGGATTGATTGGTTAACTACTCATCATGCCAAAATTGATTGTTTTCGTAAGGTTGTTAGTTTTCATATTCCTAACCAACCCGTTGTATTTAATTCAAGCAACTAAACCATTAAAATCAATCACTATCATATCTAATCATAAAGCTATTCGCTTATTGAAAAACGGATGTCAAGCTTTCTTAGCCCATGTTATGGATTTGAATAAAGACACGCCAAATTTGAATAATATTCCCCGTTGTTATCGACTTTTCCGATGTATTTTTCAAGAACTTCCCGGCCTACCCCTTTAACGTGAAGTTGAATTCTTTATTGATCTTGAACCCGTACAAAGCCCATTTCTAAAACCCCATATCGAATGGCTCCTATTGAACTTCAGAGTTAAAGGTCCAACTACGTGAATTGTTGGACATCGGCTTTCATTGGCCCCAAGTACATCTCCTTGGGGTGCTCCTGTTTTATTTGTAAAGAAGAAAGACGGAGAGTATGCGACTTTGTATCGACTATCGGAATTGAACCATGTCACCATCAAGAATAGGTATCCTCTACCTCGATTGATGACTTGTTTGACCAAATTGCAAGGGCACAATTCTTTTCAAAATCGATCTTCGCTCGGATATCATCACCAAGATTAGAATCGAGGATATTCCAAAGACCGCCTTTCGTAACCTCCAGATGGGCATTATGAATTCTTAGTCGCCTTCTTTCGGACTAACTAATGCTCCCGCGGCTTTCATGGATATGATGAACCGAGTATTCAAGGAATATTTGGATCAATTCGTTGTTGTCTTTATTGATGACATCCTCATATATTCCAAAAGCCGTGAAGATCATGAGCACCATTTGAAGTCGGTACTCCAAAGGCTTCGTGAAAACCAACTATATGCTAAATTGAAGAAATGCGAGTTCGCTCGAGGAAGTAGCATTCCTTGGGCACGTGGTGTCGAAACATGGAGTATCCATTGATCTGGCTAAGATTGAAGCAATACAAAGTTGGGAGCAACCAAGTCGATGATCAAGTACGTAGTTTTTGGGCTTAATGGTTATTATCGGAGATTCGTGGAAGGGTTTTCTAATCGCTACTCCATTAACTCAACTAACTCCTAAGGATACAAAATTCGTTTGGAGCGAAGAATGCGAGAAAAGTTTCCAAGAGCTTAAGAGGAGACTTATTTTGGATCACTGTTTCTAACAATACCATCTGGTTCGGATGGATTTGTTATCTCTGATGATGCTTCGTGCAAAGGGTTAGGATGTGTTCTCATGCAACGTGGGAAAGTCATAGCCTATGCCTCGCGACAACTTAAAGAGTATGAGAGGAATTATCCTACCTCATGATCTAGAGTCAAGCGCGCAATGCTTTAAGCGCTAAAAATATGGAGGCACTATCTATATGGGGAGAAAGTGGAGATATATTCGCACCATAAAAGCCTTAAATATTTCTTCACTCAAAAGAACTCAACATGCAAGCAATGACGTTGGCTCGAGCTATTGAAAGACTACGACCACAATATTCAATACCATCCGGTAAAGTTTAACGTGGTAGTCGACGACGATCGAGTAGAAGATCATATATGGAACGAAAAGCGATGATGTCAAGTATACGACAGAGCCAAATTTAATAGAAAAGTTAAGGTTGCTCAAGCCACCCCAATCTTGAGTCGATGCGTATGAAGAAGAAAGTACAAGAAGGAGCTATTCCTAAGCGAGAATTGATGAAGAAGGAATACTTTGAGTCCACTCTAGACTTTGTGTTCCTAACGACTCGATTTGAAGTACAAGATTATGATGGAGGCACACAACACGCCATTTGCAATCCATCCTCGAAGTACTAAATGTATCGTGATCTTCGACATACATTTTGGTGGAACAATAAGAAGAGAGAGATTGCAAAGTTTATCTCGATGTGTTTAACTTGCTAACGGTAAAGGCGGAGCATCTTGTACCTAAGGGTCCGATTGCAACCACTTGAGATTCCGGAATGGAAGTGGGAACACATTACCATGGATTTCATTACGGGTCTTCCTACGGTTTCTCAAGGCATCAATGCTATTTGGGTTATTGTTGATAGATTAACCAAGTCCGCTTCATTTCTTGCCAATACGGAGACTTCTTCCTTGAACGCCTTGCTAGTATGTACGTGAATGAGATTGTGAGGTTGTATGGCATGCCCGTATCCATAGTTTTGGATCGTGACCCAAGATTCACTTCAAGATTTTGGGTTAGCTTGCAAAAAAGCTATGGGCACGGATTTGCGATTTAGTTCGCATACCATCCCCAAACGGACGGACAATCGAGAGGACTATTCAAACTCTTGAAGATCTATTAAGACTCGTGTCCTAGACTTCAAGGGTAGTTGGGATAAGTATTTACCATTGGTGGAATTCTCCCACAACAACAGCTTATCGTGCAAGTATAGGTGTGGCTCCATTCAAGCATTATATGGACGAAAATGTCGTTCTCCAATATGTTGGGATGAGGTGGGTGAAGCAACATTGTTGGGACCCGAAAGTTAAGACGTATATGATCACCGAAAAGATCCAAATGATTCGACAACGATATACAAACCAAGACAAGATCGATAAAAGAGTTATGCGGATCTTCATCGAAAGGACGTGGAATTTAATGTGGGGATCATGTATTGTCATGAAGTTGCTTCCATGGAAGGGAGTTACAAGATTTGGGAAGAGAGGAAAGCTCAATCCACGATTTATTGGTCCATTTCAAATTCTTGACCGAGTAGGAAATGTAGCCTATAGACTTCTTGCGTTACCTCGAGTATGTCTCTCGTGTTCATAATGTGTTTCACATATCCGTGCATTTCATAAATATGTGAAAGACCCGAACCACGTTATTGAAGTTAGAACCAGGACGAGATAGCCAAGACTTAATGTATGAGGAGGTACTGTCAAGATCTTGGATAGGAAGGAGCATGTCCTACGCCAAGAAAGGTCATACCACAAGTTAAAGTTTTGTGGAGGAATCATGCTATAGAGGAAATGACACAGGAATTGGAAACGAAAATGAAATCGAGGTATCCTCACCTTTTCAAACACTGTATCGTGACGCCAATCAATTTCGAGGACGAAATTTCATAAGGAGGGAGGTTGTAAGACCCGAAATTTTTAAATAAAAAGGAATTTCCTTTATTTATTATTTTGAAATAGTAAGGGATGATTTGATTAATGTGGATAGTTAAGGGTTAAATACGCAAATATTTCAAAATAAGCAAGTGGTTATAAAATATTCATTATCGCTTGGGAATATTCGTTTGGTCGTGGAATATTAGATGCTTGTTTGGGGAATATTCGCACGACTCACAAATGTGACCATGTGTGGGCCCCATAACTGAAAAAGCGATTGGATGAAGAAAACGGCAAATATAAGTTATTTTTAAATAACGGCAGTAGTTGTTACCAGTATTATCTTTGTTGGAATACCCGGTGGTTAAAACACACTAATACGCATTGTTGAACAAGAAGACACCAGTATTGCACCAATTATTGATTCTTACGTAAGAAGGCACTACTCAATAATGGTTACGTGATAATTACTCGCTCAAAGATTTTATCGAGTTAATAATTGTGCGTTGATATTTTATATTGTCGTTGTTTCAATAATTGTCATTACACAAATTATTTTCATTATCGAAGCAATAATTCATATTATCCGAATAATATTATTAGATAACATTATTGGAAATGTCTAGAAAGTTCTGTTTAAGGAGAGGTTTGGTCACCTAATCATGTGCCAAGAAGAAGAAATTCTTATCGAAAGCCCCTCTTTCTTGGGAACCGCACGGTTCACAATATTGTGATTTCGTAATATTATTTGTGAATAATTAAATTATTGATTTATATGATGAGGAAAATATTGATTTTATGTGGATATAGATGGAGAAAATTTTTAAAATGACAATTGTTGAAAATTAATATTTTATCTTTTTCTCGATAAAATAATTCATTTAAATATATTATTTTAATAATATATTAACTGGTGATATTTTTTACAACTAATGTGGGATATATGAGTATGCGAGGAGGAAGAGTATTTTTGTTGCAATAAATGTTTAAAACATGTTAAACATGCTCTGGTGGACCCCATTTATTGACTAAAATTTGATTATAGCTTTGTAAAATCGCTCGCTTGTGGATTTCGGCCAATTTCTATTTGGAATTTGGAAAAACTTTCTTCGCAAAGTTGTAGAGAATTGAATTTCCTATAAAAAACCTTGAGATTCGAATTTTCTGATGAAAGAGCTATTTATTATGAATTATTGAAGTTCTAAAGTTCAAAAAATTGATTTTTGTAAGTTTTAATTATTTATTTTATGAAAACGTTTTTTATCATTTCTTTCTAGAAGGTTGGCATGTGGGAAATATTGGGATCTGATTTTCAAAGAGGCGAGGGAAATTTATTAATAATAATATATTTTATTAAATTTTTCGCTTTGGTGTTCTAAGCATTTTCCTATAAATAGGTGCTTAGGTTAGAATTGAAAATCACACCGTAAACTAAAGTTTTCTCTCTATATTATCGAGTTTATTCTTGTGAGTATTTTGAGTATACTTTGAGTATTGCTATACTGGTGCAAGTCCAAGTCATAGCCTATATCCTAAGTTGTTTTAATTTAGAAGACCGATCTTTCGAGGTAAGGGATATTATTTTTTCGTAATGATATTATTTCTTCAATATCATTATATTGAAATGTTGATCTGAAGTTTTTATCAAATTTGAACTTTTTCATGTCGGGGTTACTATTCATGAGTTACTATTCAAGAGTTACTATTCATGAGTTACTATTCACGAGTACTATTCAGTACTATTCATGAAGCGTGGAGATGTTTTTTGTGGAATTTCTATCTTTTGGTGTTTGAAGTTATTATTCACGATATAAGACTATTCACGATGATCTAAGACTATTCACCAAAAATAAAATTTCTTCTTTTCGTCTAAAACATCTATTCTCGGATACTAACTCGATTGTATCCATGTTTTGATCATTCTTTAATTTTACACCACTATGATTATTTTTTGAGGTATTTTTTGACGTGGATAAAACCAAGTACTAATTCTTAATCCTTAATCCTTGTCATTTTGTTTCATCGGATTCGCTTTTAAAAAAATATTTTCATCATCCTCTACCTTAAATGATGATATTATGGAATATCTTTGGCTCAGTAGTGCAAAGATGAATGATTTCTTAAGAATATCTTTGCCCTGTAGTGCAAAGATGAATGATTTCTGAAGAATATCTTTGGCCCAGAGTGTAAAGATGAGCAAGTGTTTAAATGAATATGACTAATCGATGAATATCTTCGCCTCAGAGTGTAAAGATGAATATTTGATTCCAGATGTATATTGATTGATGTTACAGGATAAAAGATGACGATGAACTTTTAAATTCATACATAGAAGATAGTAGTTTGCATTCTCTACTTAACTCTTCTAATGAATTATTATTTCATTGCTAATATTGATTTAAAATTTGTTGTCTATTGTATTCTATTATATTTTTTCCTGTTGAAGACTAACGATAATTTGTTGTATATTATCTTAGTCATAATATTCTTTATCGAGCTAGTTGAGCTCACCCTTTTCCTTTTTGTTCCATTTTTCTCGTGGAGGCTAGAATATAGCGAGTACGCAGCTCTGGGGTATGGAATGAAGGTTTTAGAAAGGGTTGTTTAGTAGTCCTCACCATTTTTGTAAAATAATGTATCAATAAATGTGATGAGGATTTATTTGAGTATAGATATTGTCTAGAAGATAATATTTGTATTCAAACTCACGCTTTTCTTGTTGTAATAATAAAGTTGTAGTTGTTCGCACATGCGTGTATTGACAACTCACAATAGGTGATGTATACCTATTTTGGGGGCGTCACACGTTTGCTTTTCCAGGATGGTATGGTCAGAACAAGTGCCGAAATGAGTCGCCTCTTGAACTCTTGGAAAATCTTCTCGCATTCCTCGCTCCATACGAATTTTGTATCTTTCCGAGTCAGCTAAGTTAACGAAGTAGCGTTTCGAGAAAGTCCTTCCACGAATCTCCGATAGTAACCAATTAAGCCTAGAAAGCTAGATATTTCAATTACTGACCTAAGTTGCTCTCATATGTGATTCATATCCAAATCTTGGATTACACATCACAATGGCACCTATCGTTTTACCACCACACAAATATAGAGTTCCCTACGGAGAGTTTGGCTTTGGTGCATTCCACAAAGGAAATCACCAGATAGAGCCTCGGGTACCAACTTTTGTACTTGGGTTTTTAACTCCTGAAGTTCAATAGGAGCCATTTGATAAAAGATTTTAGAAATCGATTTTGTACCGGGTTCAAAGTCGATACAAAATTTAATATCACACTCTGGGGGTAGGCCAGGAAATACGTCAGGAAATTCACTACCAATAGAAATATCATTCAAATCTGACGTATTTTTGTTTAAATCCATGAAATGGGCTAAGAAAGCTTGACATTCGTTTTTCAATAAATGAATGGCTTTATGGCTTGATATGAAAGTGTTTGACTTCAATGGTTTGGTTTCTTGAATTCGTATAACAGGTTAGTTAGGAATATAAAAACTAACAACCTTACAAAAACAATCAATTTTGGCATGATGAGTGGTTAACCAATCAATTCCTAAAATCACATCAAAAGCAAGTATCTTTAAAGAGATTAGATCAATAGGTAATGTGATTGTGCCCACTTGGATCAAACAAGATTTATAAACAGTGGATATGATAAAAGTTTCTCTTAACGGACTTTCCCTAGATAAGTTAAATTCCAATTTCTTCGGAGTCAAGTTTAAACGTTGAGCAGAAGCAGGAGAGATAAAAGAATGTGTAGAACCGGTATCTAATAAGGTATTGATTTTGTAAGAATTTATAATTAACTAACCCGTGATACCTTTGTTCGGGTTCCTCGCGTTTTGGGCAGTCACGACAAACGCTCTTCCAGAAACCGCCGACTTTGTTTTGTCCGTATCCGCCTTTGGTGTCACTGTCCCAACTGGACTTGATTTCGCTACTGGACAAAATTGAGCTATGTGACCGTCTTTTCTAAAACATACCTTGAAAGGCTATGAACAGTTTGGACTTATATGTCCCTCCTCTCTGTATTTGTAGCATCTAACCGGCGGTCGTTCTCCTCCCCTATAATTTGTTACTGGTGATGGTGCTGCTACCGACGTCTTCCCGTCATCGTTAAATCTTCTCTTCTTGAAATTTCCACTTGAATTATTTCTTCTATTATCTTAGCCATGATTACCACCGAAGTGGTTACCATTTCTGGCATGATAATTTCCTCCACGATGGTTATCATTGTTCCGATGAACGTTGCCATCGGTACGATTATCATCTAGTTGTTGGTCGTTATTCTTCTGTTGAGCTGACTCATTATCGCGGTCCAATAACTGAGCGATATTCATAACGTATGAATATAAACAAAGTTTATGAGAAATGAGGTATTGACGTATTTCGAGTTTTAAACCTCGCAGAAACATTTGCGTCATTCTCTCTTCATTATTAACCAAATGGGATGCAAATTGGGACAACTCGGCAAACTTAGCTTCGTACTGCGACGCGTTCATATTGTTTTGCTCCAGCTTGATGAACTCTACCTCCTTCATGTGATGAATACTTTCAGGAAAGTACTTGTCATTGAACATTTTCTGAAACGTTTCCCAAGACATATTGAGTGCGGCTGGCAGGGTACGCTTCACAGATTCCCACCAGTAATCTGCCTCACCACGAAACATAAAGGTGGCGAATGGAACCTTTTGTTCCTCCGTGCATCCCAAGACATCAAATATCTTGGTAATTTGCTTGACCCACATTTCTGCCTTAATCGGATTCGGCTTTCCAAAGAATTATGGTGGTCCCAACTCCTTGAACTGCTTGGCTGTGACAAACCACGCGTTGCTATCATTTCCACCCATATTTTGTACACGAGTCTCCCTCGTCAGATTTTGCATGAACTGTAAAAAGTTTCTAAACATCCCATCATTCATCGTGTTGTTTACAGGAGGAATATTTCCACCCATATTAGTGTTGTTTACAGGAGGAATATTACCATCCTGTTGCACGTTCTTCTGGTTGGTGACTAAAGGTGTTTCCATAGTCTCATACACTCCATTGTTAACGTTCTCAGCTACCATTCTTAAATACAGCCATAAAATAAGGGTTAATTAAACAAATTAACATATCACATAATATCCCTATATTATGATCGACCAACAAATAAGCTTAAGTAGGACACACTAACGAAGGATTTACTCGTCTCTCCCCTCCTAGTTCTATTCCCCGATCTCCGCCAAAGACCATATCCCTAAGCTCTGATACCAACTGTGACGCCCCCAAAATAGGTCCAATCCACCCAACCCATTCTGAGTCGCCAAATACATGGTACAAAAAATAACTACAACTTTATTATTACAATTGTCGTGCAAAATACGACAACACATACTGTGGGTTTAAATACAAATATTGTCTTCTAGACAATATCCACACCCAAATAAAGTCCTCATTACAATTATTGATGCACTATTTTGCAAAAATAGTGAGGACTACTAAAACAACTGTCTAGGACCATCACTCTATACCCCGACTGGTTCCTGCTATGTTCTCGCTTCCTGAGAAGAAAAATGGAACAAAAAGGAAAAGGGTGAGCTCAACTAGCCCAGTAAAGAATATTATGACTAAGATAATATACAACAAATTATCCTTAGTCTTGAACAGGGAAAAATCTGATAGAATATAATAGACAACAAGTTTTAGATCAACAACTACAACGGAAACAACAATCCATTAGAAGAGTCACGTAGAGAATGAATTCTACTATCTTCTAAGATTTAAAAGTTCATCATCAATATTTTATCCCTGTAACATCAATCAATATACATCTTTAATCAATATTCATTTTTGAACTACAGGCCAAAGATATTCATTTGTATCACCAGTCGGTCATGTTCATCTCATCACCTGTTCATCTTTGCACTACAGGCCAAAGATATTCAATAATATCATCATTTAAGACAAAGGATGATGAAAAATATTTTAAAGAAAACGAGTCCAGTGAGACAGAAGGACAAATATTAGGGATTCGTATAACAGTTTATCCAAGATCAATAATACTTCATAATAACCAATTGTGAAGCAGAATTCAAAAATAAAGATCAAAACATGGATACAATCAAAGATATTAACCATAATAGACATCTTGGACAAAAAGGAAAATTTTCATTTTTTATGAATGAATAGTCAGATTGATTGCGTGAATAAGTGTCGTATACGTGAATAATGTCGTATACGTGAATAGTAACCCCAACACAAAAAGGTAAAAATTCCATAATAAAATTCATATCAATAATTTGGCATAATGATATTGAAGAAAATAACATCCTTTACCTCAAATAACAGTACTTCTGATCAGAATGTCGGATATAAAGCCGAAGGAAACTTATACTGAATAACAACTCTCAAAGTATCAAAATACTCACAAAAATACGCTCGACAATATAGAGAGAAAAAAAAATTGTTTCTGACCTGATTTTCAATTCTAACCTAAGCGTCTATTTATAGGAAAATGCTAGAACAGCATAAGAGACTAAAATAATAAAATAATATTATTTATCTCCTTTCTTTCTTCGCCATCCATCTTGAATTAGCTAGCATGCCAATTCTAAAATTTCCTAGTAGCCCACATGTTTATAACAAAAGTGGGTCCCACCCATAATTTTCATAAAAATTATTTTATTTTTCG
Source organism: Panax quinquefolius (assembly GCA_020205615.1). Classification (NCBI taxonomy): domain Eukaryota; kingdom Viridiplantae; phylum Streptophyta; class Magnoliopsida; order Apiales; family Araliaceae; genus Panax; species Panax quinquefolius. The sequence continues at coordinate 67,034,292 of CM035168.1, forward strand.
AAACTTTAGTAATTCATAAAAAATAGCCCGTTTATCAGAAAAATACAAATTTTATGTCCATTCCACACGAAATTGAATTCTTTACAACTTTGTAGCTTTGACTTTTTCCAAATTCCAGACATAAAATATCCGAAATCCACAAACGGATAATTTTTAACACCTCTTAAAATTCATAACAAATCATGCATTAATTTTTAACAGTTCAAAATTTGTGGACATATACTCAACTTATATATGTATAACATATCCAAAAATCACAACGATCCAACGGTCAGATTAAAATTATAACTCACACAATAGAGTTCTAAGAACAACGATTTGATCTTTTAATACCTCCAATCCGACAAAATACTGATAAAACACCTTAATATTAATTCCTTCATTTATAACCACATAAATAAATTCATCATTTATATCCACATCAAATAAATATTTCCTTCAAATATAAATCAATAATTAATTATTCACAAATAATATTATAGAATCACAATCATGACAACCAGACAGTTCTCAGGAAAGAGGGGGCTTTCCAATAAGGATTTCTCCTTATTGGCGCGCAATTAGGTGACCAAACCTCTCCTTGACAGAACTTTCTAGACATTGCCAATAATGCTATCTAATAATATTATTCAAATAATATGAATTATTGATCTGACAATGGGAAATACTGTGCAATGACAATTATTGAAACAACAATAATATAAACTATCAACGCAACAATTATTGAATCAATAAAATAAAATATTGAACAGTAACTACTGTAACAATTATTGAGTAGTGCCTTCTTACGTAAGAATCAATAATTCAATAATACTGTGCAATACCGTGTGCTAATGTGCAACCACGAGTATTACTGTATTTTAACCACCAGGTAATCCAGGTGTGTGAACGGTAACAATTACGCCGTTATTTATAAAAACTCATACTTTATCATTTTCTTCATTCTATAGTTATTCCGTTATGGGGCCCATAAATGGCTGCGCCGTCGTACGGATATTCTCAACAAAAAGAAAATTCCATCACCAAACGAATATTCCCCGACAACAATGAATATTTTATAACCACTTGCTTATTTTGCAAAATTTGCACATTTCACCCTTAACCAAAACATTATATCAAATTAACACCTTATTATTTCAAAATAATAATTAGAGGAAATTTAATTTTATTTATAAAAAGCTGGGGTCTTACACAAAGAATTGCTCAGAAAATGCCCACATCATGGATTGCCCAAGTGGCAGCAAATGAACACCTTTTACAACGGACTACATGGGATTCTCAGGACAAGTATTGATGCAGCGTCGGAAGGAGCATTCATGGCTAAGAGTTACGAGGAAGCCTACGAGTTGATTGAAACCATGGCGGCTAATAACTACTAGTGGCCCACAGTAAGAATGACACAGGCGAAGGCAGCTGGGGTGTTAGAAGTAGATGATGTGACAGCTATACAAGCACAGATTTCTGTACTATCTAAGAAGTTGGATTCGGTTATAGCTGCACAAGCACAACAAGTGGAAATAATATGCGTGTTGTGCATGAAAGAGCACCCAACGGATCAATACGCGATTAATCTAGCATCAGTGCAGTTCGTCGGCAATTATAACAGAATTCCACAGAACACATACCAGAACACATACAATCAAGGAAATAGGAATCATCTGAATTTCTTATGGAGCAACAACCAGCAAAATCAAGCTCCACGACAATTATATCCCCCAGGTTTTCAAAACTAGCAACAACCAGCTCAATATCAAGAAAGGAAATCAGATCTAGAGGAGTTTGTGACAAAATACATAACTAGCAATGATGTGGCTATGAAAAATCAAGTAATGGCTTTGAAATCATACGAGATGGCTATGAAATCACAAGAGATGGCGATTAAGACTCTAGAGAATCAGATAGGACAAATTGCGTTTGCATTGAATAATAGACCACATGGGACGTTACCAAGTGACACCGAGAGAAATCCTCAGGGTAATCACGAGCAGTGTCAAGCTATTATGTTAAGAAGTGGAAAACAGCTTGATGGTCAAGAGAAAGAAATTTCGGCTACAAAGGAGGGTGAAATAGAGAAAGAAATATTATTTATTTAAATAAATTAATAGTTTAATTTATTTATTTAAATAAGATTAGAATTATTCTAATTGATTTATTCATAACCGGTTTATTATGGAGAACCTAAAGGGTCATACCATAAAAGGAAGAATAATTATTTAAGAAGTTAATGACATAATCGTAATAATAAGTTAAGTATATTTAATTTAATCTATGGTGAAAGAATAAATTAAATAGCTTAATATTTATTATTTAATATTTTTGAAATATTAAATATAAATTAATAAGAGGAGTCTTATTATTATTATTATTATTATTATTATTATTATTATTATTATTATTATTATTTAATTCTAAAGGAGTTTGGAAATTAATTAATAAAAGTACTCTCAAATATCCTAATAAGATTAGGAGGCTAATTAATTAAAAGAGTTTAATTAATTATTCCTAGTAAGATTGGGAGCCTTATTAATTAAAGGAATTTAATTAATTAAAAAAAAAACCCAATTCCTTAATTGTTAAGGAGGGTTGCCCACATCTATAAATAAGAGGAGTCTTATTATGGGTGAGGAGGTTGACACTTTCACAATACGTGAATACGTAATTTTAATAGTTGGGAGAGTACACCTTTTTTTATAGAGATAGAAAATTAGGGTTTAGCCAAACACCCATCTTCTTGAATTTTTGGTCTTCCCTGGTGGATCACCTCTAGAGACCAAACACTTGGGTGGCTAATGTTGATCAAAGGAATGAACCAAACCCGCTGGATTCAAGTTGAACACGAAAAGGATTGGAGGTGAACTTGTACCTGAGGAAGCTCGTATCTTCAAGGGTATGATTCGTGTTCTTTCTTTTTTGTTTAATTAATAATTACGCATAAAGGATGATCCGTATATGGTTTGTAAAATTTTAAAAATTCGATTTTTTCCACGTTTCCACTTATTTTATGCAATTTGATTGCGTTGCTCATGAATATTACAAACCTAATAAAGGGTATCGTAGAGCCAAATCTTTATGCGAATTATTAATTATTTTAATTTGATATGTATATTAATATGTGTTTAGTAACAATTTAATTGGGCATAATTTATTGATATAAAATTTATTTTAAAAAATGAAATCGATTTTTTAAATCGGTAATCCCGATCTTCTTCACGATATGTGATTCTATATATTCTAGAAGCCAATTTTGTTAAATGAATGTTTTTTTATATATATATATATATATATATATATATATATATATATATATATATATATATATATATATATATGATAGTTAAGCTTGTGAGTTGGTTAAGGATCAAGAGATCAAATTCATGGATTCACTAAAAAATCAAGGAAAGTATATATATATATATATATATATATATATATATATATATATATATATATATATGAATTACGTGGCCTGAAAAGGATTCTTAAGATTCATTTTGAATCTTTGATTCATCCTGTTTATTAATAAGGTGGCACGCGAATCCGTGATGGATTATATTATATATATATATATATATTATACTTTTAATAATTTTATAATTAAAATAAAAAGTTTATTTTAATTTTAAAATTAAATTTCATGCTAACTAATTAGAGTTGGAATTGGATTTCATGATAACTAATTGTAGTTGAAATTGGATTCTATGTTTCCTTAAATAAAGGAGTTTATATAGATATGAAATAAGATTTCATATTATTCAAAATAAAAGAAGATTTATTAGTGAATAGGAAAAAGAATCCTAATTTTTATTTAGATATGAAATAAGATTTCATATTATTCAAAATAAAGGAGTTTATTTGTGAATAGGAAAGAAAATTCGTGTTTCCTTTAATAAAGGAGTTTTTTTTTACTTGGAATTAGATTCCATAATTAATTAAAATAAATGAGTTTATTTTGATTAAAGATTTTGATTAAAATAAAATAGTTTATTTTATTTAAAATTGGATAAATTAAAATAAAGAGGTTTATTTTGATTTAAATTTGGATTAAAATAAAGGAGTTTATTTTGATTCAAAATTAGATTTTATACTAACTAAATTTGCCCATTAAATGATATCAATATATATATTAAATGTTTATTATTCATGAGATGAATGTTATTTATTGATGAATATGGTGATGTGTATGATAATAAATGGGATTGATTATGGACTATTGACCAATGTGATTGGATTTTATTTTAGTTGGATGCATGAATGTATGAGTTTTATTAAATGGGGTCTCATGCATTCTCTTCTTCTCTAATTTTTTCTTAATGTAAATTCTATCTCCCTCCTATGTACTTCCCTCGATCACGATCAAGGTTTCTATTTATTTTAAATAGTTTTGTAATAGGAATAGTTAGAATTAATTTTAAAAATTGGAGATCAAGGAACAAGGAGCGCTTGAAGACCCGTTTGTAATGGAGCCCGTGTTTAAATGTAATAGTTATATTTAAATATTAATTTTCGCACCCTTAGGGTTTGACCTTTTGGTTCACTTGGTGGCTCTAGTGAACCAAACTAGAATAAAAGTCCATAATCAATCAGGTAGAATATAGTATTCTATATGTGCATGCTTATATATATATATATATATATATATTATATATTATGAAAATATGCTTCACATGTTAATTAATATACGATATATATATATATATATATATTATATATATATATGCATGCCGCTAAACAAGATGAGACAAATTAATAACAAACCCCTCAAATATTTTTATATTAAGTTGTAACGCTCAAAGATATTTAGAATATCGAACGTCGCCTTTCAAAGCATGATAGAAACAATTGAGTATGAATATTTAATATGAGTTTTTGTGCACACACAAGGCAAGTATTAAATATTTAAGATGTTGTTTTTTATTACATATGATGTTTATAAGGAATTGAACATTATCGCTTTTATTGTGCACACACAAGGGTCAGTAGTTTTCTTTTCACTTTATATGGAAATGTTGGTCTAACTTAACTTAAATCATTTTAGTTCTGGATGTGCACACACTGACCATTATGATTTAAGAGGAAAAATACAAGGAGTTACATAGTTGATGTAATTGACAAGAGTTGTCTACCTATTTATTTATATATAGTTTGTCGTGCACACACAAGACTATATACATTTGAAATGGGATCCTTATTCTCACTAGCATATCTTTAATTAGATATTGTCGAACTATATATATTGAGGGTAATATAGTTTGAAGAAAATAGTGGGAGATACCAATTTAAAACAAGACCTAAATTAATTTGGAAATTAATAAAAGAATGTATGCTAAAATGTTGTTAAAAACAAATTCATTTACAGAATTTTACAATGTCTAAAATTAATATCACTGCGTAGCATATTAGATGCTAAATTAACCGAACCGAATTAAACAGATTAGTTAAGGAAATTGAGAAAAGTTCTCACGGCTGAAAAGCTATCTTATGTCCTTAATATGCCTATCTCTGCAATGGTTGCAGACAATGCCTCTGAGGAAGAGATTGCTACTTTTAGAAAGTGGCAAGATGATGTACAGTTGGCTCAATGCATCATGCTCGCATCCATGCGTAACGAGCTTCAACGATGAAACTATGGATGCTCTTACTATATTCTTGCATGTCAAGTAGTTGATGGTGAGGAAACTAAGACTAATAGATATCAAATATCTAAGGAGCTCTTCCGATCTAGAATGACCGATGACACTACAGTACAGATAAAACTCCTTAACATAATCAATTTGATTGATCAATCAGGACAATGGGTTTTTTCATGGATGGAGAGTTGTGCCAAGATTTGATCTTCCACTCACTCCCGGACTCCTTTCACAATTGTTGTGAATTTTTTATATGAACAAGCTAGATATCAGCCTCGCTGATTTGCTTAACATGTTGAAAAATGTTGAGTCACTTTTCCACCAAGAAAGACCATGTCTTACTGGTAGGGGCCACAGGATCTTCTGAAAAGAAGAACGATTCAAAAAAGGTAAATAGAAAGGCAAAAACAAAGGATAATAAGAACAAAACTGATATGGATAGCAAAAGAGTTTGCTTCCATCGCAATAAGCCCGACATTGAAAAAAAACTGCGAGAAATATATCTGCAGAGGCTAACCAAAGAAGCTTAGTGAAGTTTCGATTATAAATACAAATTTGTTCATAATTTAAAATAAATTTTCTTTAAGTCAAGGTTCTACTTGGGTATTGGATACCGACTTTTGGTTATCATAAATATAGATTTATGAAAGGACCAAGCAGTAAGTAGAAAGCTAAACAAATATAAGTAATCCTATGTTTGGGAAATGAAGCAAAGGTTGCTACATTAGCCATATGAAACTTATTGTTTCAAGATAATACCTACTGGGCAAGTCTATTAAGTCAATAAGTTGTTATCAGATTCCAGTTCTTGTTAGAAACATTATTTTCATTTTGTTGTTGGACAATAAAATTTGGTATTATATTTAAGAACAATTGTTGTTCTATTTATAATAATAATGTTTTGTATAGAACTAGAATATTACTTAATGGATTTTGTATACTTGACTTACGTGAAAATAATTTTGCAAATTGAACAAACTAGTATAAGAAAAGGAGATGATCATTCAAAGAGTTGAATGTGTGTATTTGCTGAAATATAAGTGTGAATTATTTAAAAGGTTCAAAGAATTCAGAAGTGAAATAAATTGACAAAGTATTAAGATTCTTTGATTAGATCAAGGATTAAATACTTGTACAATAAGTTTCTAGATCATCTCAAATGGTTTTCTCATAATGGACGCCTCCTGATACACACTAATTGATTGATGTATCTAAAAGGAAAAATCATACCTTGTTGGACATGGTATGGTTCATAATGATTTTACTAACATTCCATTATCCTTCTGGGGTTATGCCCTAGAAATAGCTGCATATCTACAAAAAGGTAACCTCAAAATCTAGCCCCAAGACTCCATAAAAGTTATGGACATTGAGGATTCCTAATCTTAAGTATGTTAAGATAAGGGTTGTCCAACTTATGTGAAAAAGTTTCAAAAGAATAAGCTTGGGACAAAATTTGATAAATACAGATTAGTGGGACATCCTAAAGTAAGTTTAGGGTATATGTTCTATAATCCTACTTAGCGAAAGGTGTTTGTTGTGAAACACGCTATCTTCTAAGATAAAGATGTTTATCATTTAAGGGGCTAGTGGGAGGATAATACATCTTGAAGAGTTCAAGAACCATAAAATACTATAAGTCAAATAAGAGTAACCAGTAGATGTAATTCCATTGTATCACAAACCAAATCAAATTTGGAATAGTACCAAGATACCTAAGAGGTATGGATTCATCATAGATGATGATGATGAGGTACACATCATAGAAGATGATGAACCAGTTATATACGATGAGGTAAGAGTTGTAGACACTCAGAGAAATGAATTGAAACAAGCTTCTCAAAATAGAACATTCGTTTTGATGAGACAATCAAAAGAGTTTGATTTTATCAAAAAATAAGAATGAACCTAGTGTGTACAAAAGGGTCAGTGGGAGCGTCGTGACATTCCTGGTAATATATGTTGATATACTACGGATAAAGAATGACATACTAATGCTACAATCAGTAAAGATAAAGTTGTCTAAACATTCCTCCATGAATGATTTGGGAAGAGTATCTTAATTGGGGATATAAATCTATATAGATAGATTCAAGAGGATGCTCGACTTAACCCAAGGAACGTATATTCATTTGATGCTAAAGTCGTTTAGCATGGTAAACTCTATGGGATGTCTCATGTTAATGAGCCCTAGAGTGTATATCTCTTAATAGTCCCCATAGACTCCTAAAAGAGAGATCGCATGAGTAACTATCATGTATGCAATGAAATATACGAGACCTGATGTTAATCAATCATATTCTGGAGAAGTTCACTGTGAGACAGTGAAAAACATCTTAAAGTACTTAATCGACACTAAGGATGTGATCATATTTATGGTGGGTCTGAATTAAAACTAGAGGGCTTAACAGACTCAAGTTTTTTCAGACAGACCAAGACGACAGAAAATTCACTTTAAGGTAAAGCATTACCTTGAACAGTGGTGCAGTGAATCGGAAAGGTTCTAAACAGCAAAGAGTTACTGGTTTTGTGATAAAGATAAAGTATATAGCTGTAAATGAAGCTACAAGTTGATTGTTTAGATGAAAAGTTCATTACAAAACTAGGAATAGTTCCTAAGTCTCATCTTGGATCTAAACATGTGTTGTGGCACTTTTATTTGATTATAAGAATCATTGAAAGATGGGAAATCACTATAGAGACAGTGAATTCTCAAAAACAACATTACATATCCATTAACTAAAGCTTATCCAACAGCAGGATAATCGTCACTTAAAGAAGAAGGGTATGAGATACCATGACGATTGGCTTTAGTGCTAGTGGGAGATTGAAAGTAGTATGCACACAAGCCAATCATGTTTGATGATAAAGCATATACTTTGTAACAATCTTATTCATTTATTAATAAAAAGTATTAGTTTATTAAAGGCTTTTAATTATTCTACATGATGTTGTTTTATAATATGTGATAAACTCATAGTTTAAGCAATGCTTTTAGAATAATGATGATGATCATTCTAATGAGATCTAAATTCTTAAAAAGCTTAAAACTAAAATAATTCCCAATCGTTGGATTACTAAATTGGGGATTTGTGAATCCAGATTGATTGGTATATACGTTGCTTGCTCATTGGATGAGGATGATTGATCTCATGATCATTTGTGTGGTGACACTAAAGCAAGTATGTAGGTGCTTATTAGATAATAAGTTCACTGAACGTGGCTCGCTAAGGAATACCTAATGGAGTTTTACTTGCTTCGTCAATAGAATTTCAGTAGTGATAGTAAGACAAGTGATCCTTGGATTTGAGATCATCATAGTATCTTGTGTATGATGAGTTATACTTTAACTTATTCCTTAAGACCTTTAGGGTATATCAAAGGGTATGCTTGAGTATAATAAGTTGTACATGGAGATAATGTATGATCAATAAAGAATCTACCACTTCTAGTAAAAGAAGAGAAATGTCCTATGTGATTCGATAAATGACAACCCAAAGAGTCCTGGCCAAGGCGTAATGAAATTAGAAAGGAGTTTTTAATTTGCATTATTTGGAGTTGTGCATTTAAGAGTCGAAATACATATAATTAAATAAAATAAGACTTGACAAAGAATTCCATGTCTTATATTTAATTGGGACATCAGATGGTGGAAGGATTGAATTGTATTTCAGTAACTATTTACTCAAAGGTTCTTTTATGATTAATGTTGAAATCTATATTATTTGGAAAGTAGTTGATCGCTAGGGAGGCTTATCCATATATCAGAATAAATATTATTTATTTAAATAAATTATATATTTATTTATTTATTTAAATAAGATTAGAATTGTTTCTAATTGATTTATTCACAACCGGTTTAATATGGAGAACCTAAAGGGTCACACCATAAAAGAAAGAATAATTATTTAAGAAGTTAATGGCATAATCGTAATAATATGTTTAGTATATTTAATTTAATCTATGGTGATAAAATAAATTAAATAGCTTAATATTTATTATTTAATATTTTGGAAATATTAAATATAAATTAATAAGAGGAGTCTTATTATTATTATTACTATTATTATTATTTAATTCCTAAAGGAGTTTGGGAATTAATTAATAAAAGTACTCTCAAATATCCTAATAATATTAGGAGGCTAATTAATTAAAAGAGTTTAATTAATTATTCCTAATAAGATTGAGAGCCTAATTAATTAAAGGAGTTTAATTAATTAAAATAAAACTCAATTCCTTAATTGTTAAGGAGGGTTGCCCACATCTATAAACAAGAGGAGTCTTATTATGGGTGAGGAGGTTGACACTTTCACAACACGTGAATACGTAATTCCAATAGTTGGGAGAGTACGCCTTTTTTTATAGAGATAGAAAACTAGGGTTTAGCCAAACACCCATCTTCTTGAATTTTTGTTCTTCTTTAGTGGATCACCTCTAGAGGCCAAACACTTGGGTGGCTAACGTTGATCAAAGGAAGGAACCAAACCCGGTGGATTCAAGTTGAACGCGAAAAGGATTGGAGGTGAACTTGTACCTAAGGAAGCTTGTATCTTCAAAGGTATGATTCTTGTTCTTTCTTTTTCATTTAATTAATATTATGCATAAAGGATGATCCGGGTATATGGTTTGTAAAATTTTTAAAACTCTGATTTTCCACATTTCTGCTTATTTTATACAATTTGATTGCTTTCATGAATATTACAAACCTAACAGATTGGCGGGACACCAATTTACTGTTTGTTGGATGGGTACACGGGCTACAACCAAATAGTCATTGCTCCGGTGGATCAAGAGAAGACCACATTCACGTGCCCTTACAAAGACATTCATTGAGGAGAGGATGTAAGATGCAATGATTCGTGAGACATTCGCATTTGGAGGATGTAATTTGGGCTATGCAATGCACCTGCAACTTTCCAATGGTGTATGATGGCCATTTTTTCGGATATGGTGGAGAAAATTGGTGAGGTCTTCATGAATGACTTTTTAGGTCTATGGAGACAGCTTCGATGTCTGCTTAAAGAATCTAGTTATGGTGTTATAAAGATGTAAGGATACGCATCTCGTACTAAATTGGGAAAAATGCCACTTCATGGTGGAAGAGGGCATAATTTTGGGCTATAAGGTATCGGCTCAAGGACTGGAAGTTGACAAAGAAAAGCTGGAAACTATTGAAAAACTGCCTCCACCGAGCTCGGTTAAGGGTATTAGGAGTTTTTTAGGACATGCTGAGTTCTACAGGAGGTTTATAAAAGACTTCTCTAAAATTGCAAAACCACTATGCAGTCTTTTAGAGAAGGATGCGACGTTCAGCTTTGATGAAGAATGCAAGACAGCCTTTGAATTATTAAAGAAAAAATTAACTACAGTCCTCGTTATAGTTGCACCGGATTGGAGCATGCCATTTAACCTTATGTGTGATGCAAGCGACTTCGCGGTTGGGGCTGTTTTGGGCCAATGTCGAGACAAGGTGTTTCACACCATATACCATGCAAGCAAAACACTTACAAAAACTCAAATGAATTACACAACCACAGAAAAGGAATTGCTTGCAGCAGTGTATGCGTTTGACAAATTTCGGGCTTACTTGATCGGGACTAAGGTGATAGTCTATATAGACAATGCAGCGATTCGGTCCTTGATAGCGAAAAAGGATGCTAAACCACTCCTTATCTGGTGGATTCTCCTACTTCAAGAGTTTGACTTAGAAATAAAGGACAAAAAGGGGACGAAGAACCAAGTAGCCGATCACTTGTCTAGGTTGGAAAACCACGGGAAAGCAAAGGATGACAGATGTTAGATTAATGAGTCATTCCCAGATGAGCAACTATTTAGGATTTCAGTAGAGATTCCGTGGTATGGTGATTATGCGAATTTCATTGTGAGCAACATTTGTTCAAGTAACAAAAAAAGAAATTTCTTCACGACATGAAATGGTACATGTGGGATGAACCATATTTGTTCAAGTAGTGTGCCGATAAAATGATTCGACTGTACGTCCCATATAGTGAAGTGAAGAAAATTCTACATGAGTGTCACTCATCGGCGTATGACGGACACTATGGTAGCGAAAGGACAGCAGCGAAGGTGTTACAAGTAGGTTTTTATTGGCCTACATTATTCAAAGATGCCCACCAGTTTGTCAAACAATGCGATAGGTGTCAAAGGGTGGGAAACATTTCGAAACGGAACGAGATGCCCTTACAAACAATTTTGGAAGTGGAAATTTTTGACGTATGGGTATCGATTTCATGGGGCCATTCCCCTTGTCGTTGAACAATCAATACATTTTACTCGCAGTGGACTACGTGTCAAAGTGGGTTGAAGCTGCAGCTTTACGATCAAACGATGCCAAAGTGGTCCTTAAATTCCTTCAAAAGAACATCTTCACGAGGTTTGGCACGCCAAGAGCAATTATCCGTGACGAAGGTAGTCACTTTTGCAATAAGTCATTTACTGCTCTTTTGGCCAAATATGGGGTCAACCACAAGGTAGCTACAACGTATCACCCTCAAACCAGTGGACAGGCTGAAGTGTCTAACAGAGAAGTTAAGAAGATACTAGAGAAAGTGGTGAATTCGAGTCGGAAAGATTGGTCGCTTTGATTGGACGATGCTCTATGGGCCTACTGGACTGCATACAAGACACCAATAGGGATGTCACCATATCAACTACTGTACAGGAAGGCATGTCACTTACCGGTCGAGCTACAAAGATAAGGCATATCAATACGTGCAAAACTCAATTTTGATCAAACAACTGTAGGTGAAAAGAGACTACTTCAATTGAATGAACTTGATGAATTTCTCCTTCACGCCTATGAGAATGCCAAACTATACAAAGAAAAGGTCAAATGATGGCATGACCAGAAAATTTTATGTCGAACATTCGAGCCAGGCCAATCAGTACTCTTATTTAACTCATGGCTGCGATTATTCCCCGAAAAGTTGATGGTCGGGACCATTCACGGTCAAGCGGGTATTCTACATGGTGCAGTCAAAATCCACTTGAAACATTCAAAGTCAACGGACACCGTCTAAAGCATTATTGGGGTGGAGAAGCCAGCATCGACATGATCGCCATCACATTGATCGACACAACATAAATAGGAAGTAGTCAGGTTAAACGACTTAAAATCAAGCGCTTATTGGGAGGCAACCCAATCTTTTGTTCTTTATCACATTTTACATTCATAATTTCTTTATCATAGTTTTAATTTCATATTAGGTAGACTAATAAAAGAAAAATCTCGTTAATCTCTCCACAATATAGCACGTGATAAACAACTCACTAGTATTCATGCTTTATGTCATGTAGGATTGAAAATGGAGCATTAAGTGAGCAAAACTGAAGCACAAGTGCACTACAGTGAGGCAAAAGATAGAGCCTGACATTCAGCAAGCCCGCCGGGGCGGGCAATTTTAGTACTTTAACCCCCGCTAGGGTGAGGGTCATCAAACTTGTTAGACATAACACATGCCCACCGGGGAGGGCCATTGTAACACTACAACCCCCTCCAGGGCGGGGGTCCCCGAATCCAGTTGACAGAATTGATGCCCCGTCAGGCGGGCCTTCCTAGTCTAATACCCAAGCTAGCTAGTGGGTCTCCCAAGAAAACATATGTTGGCAGTTACATAAACTACTCCACTCCCCCATAACACACACCACTAACTCACTTTCTCCACTTCCCCATATCAGCTATTAAGTTCTATAACCACCACCTACTACCCACTACTACAACTCCCATTAATTCCTAAACTCCATCACTCCTCTCCACCTCTTCACTCCACCAATGATAGCCTTCCCTCTACCTCTATATATATCACTACCCTCATATTAAATCTATCACACCAATTGACATAGAAAATTCATAAAGTATACTTGAGAGTTAGAGAGGAGCAAATTGAAAAGTTTGCGGGAAAGTTAAAGCAAGTCAAGCACTAGAACGAGATCATCTTCTAAACTCTAAAGGGGAGAAGGTTCACGGTCATCTCAACCAACCCGCACCTTCGATCGCCGAAAATTTGCAAGTGCCACCGCCGCCGACCGATATGACTACATGCTAACCAAAGCCCTTACATCAGAGCGAGGGTTGGCACCGGATCCTAACGATGGGGAGCTTATGCCGCAAATTTACCAAAAGGGATGGACCAAATTCACGGAGGAGCCGAAACCAGCCGTTGTTAACATTGTCAAAGAATTCTACGCAAATGTTGAGGACAAAGAACCATTCTGGGCATTTGTTCGAAGACGGTTGGTTCCATTCAGTGCTGACGCAATCAACACTTATTACCAACTGAGGGTACCTCATCATTGCCAGTATGCTCACCTAAGAAATTTTGATCCGGATTTTGATGCTATAATCATGGAGATAACAAAGTCGGGAACATCATGGATGAAAGGTCAGAAGGAAGGCACCGTGTTCCACAGCAAGGACCTTAGCCGGTATGGATAAATCTGGTATGCCTTCCTATGCGCTAAGTTGCTTCTGTCCCAGCATACTTCGGACGTCACCAAAGAGAAGGCATTACTGTTATACGCCATAGTCCAGGATTTTATTATTGATGTCGGGGCCATTATTTGCTCATCCATCCGCCGGTGCCTACGTGGAAATTTTTCTGGAGGCCTACCATACCCATCACTCATTTGTGGGTTGTGCTGTCAAGCAGGGGTGAGATGGTCCGATGACGAGCCGACATAATTGCCGCTCGCGTTGCTTGATTCGAGAATGATAGCGCGGTATTCTGTATGGCAAGAGGCGAGTCACATCCGCGTGGTGTGGGATTCATTTTTTCGTCATCGTCAGAAGACGACGTGGATGCTATAGAGAACTCGGGGGATGATGATTAAGTAATGGGCGAACAAGGGGCTGAGCAGGTATCGCAGGCCGAGGCCATATCTAGTTCTCAGTTCCTTGCGTTCCAAAATCAAATAAATGCGCATACCAAGGAAAATCGTCGGGAAACAAGGCGATTGGCAATGAGGCAAGATCATATGTTCGATGCTATGAACGCATCTTTCGCCTCTTTGAACACAACTCTTCAAAGCTTCAACCCGGCGGCATAATTTCTGTACCAATAGCCCGGACCAATGCCAAGGTTCCCACCAAGTGATTCCGATGAAGAAAACCAACAACCACCTCATAAGACTTAAATGAACGCAGGGAAGTCCTTAAGTACTTAATTCGATTATTCAACCAATGAGGATATTGCATTACTTAAGTTTGGGGGATTTAAATACATGTTTGCATGCATTTAGCTCATTTAGGTTTGAATTTGCATTTTATCATTTAAATTTCTGTATTGCATCTTAATTTCAATATTGCATGATAACTTAGGTGCATCCATACTAGCTTAGGTTAATGTTTATCATTGCATAGTAGATAATCTTGTAATGCATTTTGTTATCCTTATATATAAAAAAAAATTAGTTAGTAAATATTGTGTTGTGTAAGTCCATCAATGTTGTAGTTTATATTATTTGTGGGCCTATGATGTGATTGATAATAAGTTAACAAATACAGTATTGAGTATTAGAACTATGATACAATTTCGGCTATGAATCGAATCTTGAGCTTGTTTGAAACTGGTATAAAAGGATAGCACGATTAACAAACATCTGTGTTGATTGGTCAGTTCAAATTGGTACCTAAATGGTCTCTAAAGGATAATGCTAGAGTGAATGATAAAATGACAAGGATAGACAGTAAAGGCTAAATTTAGGCAAGAACCTAAGTTTGGGGGATGTTATGTGAGGTATATAAGCTTTATTTATAAAAAAAATAAAAATTAAATAAAAATAAACACCATGGCGTGTTTGTCTAGTTTTGTGGCCTTTGTTACTTGAGTATGTAAGCCCAATGGGATTGTCTTTACACCTAGCGCCCTAAGGTCTTAATGGTCTGGGAGTCGTTGGTCGAAAGCTCGTTAAGGTAGCATTGAAAACCCTAAGGGAATAAGACATTGCATAGCTATGTGTATAATAAATAAAAAAATAATAAAACGGGAAATAAGAGCAAAAAGCCCCCGTATATATATAAAAGATTAAAATATATATATATATATATATATATATATATGAATAAAGTATAAGTACCACGCTTGAACCCGCGAGTTAGTGATTGTTTGATTTTAGTTGAAGTTGTCTATTTTTGAAATTTTTAAGTTTATGCTGCATGATTCCTTCTAAGAGATTGGTTATGTATTGAAATTTGAGTCAGTATCGGTGATCATGGATGTTGCACACACACACACACACTATATAAGTGATGATGGATTGAGATTCGTGGGTTTAAATTGAATTGTAGATTGGTGTTCGGTAATTGGTATTATATAGTTGCTTGTTTTCGCTGAGGCCGTTAAGATAATCTCGATTCTGCGATATTGTTGGATTTGAAAGCATATAAGTTAAGTCGTATTAATTTCATTGCATTGCATTGCATGTAGTTGTTTTGTGCTCGAGGACTAGCACGATTTAAGTTTGGGGGATTTTGATAAGTGGATTTTATATACGCGATTCAATATCCATTTAATGTTTATTTGTTGCTAAATCTTTGTGATCATGTTCATTTTTACTTGTTTTATGTTATTTCATGTGTAGAATGGTGGTTGTAGCATTCAATGTACATTTAGAGCTATTCAGTGTGAATTGAAGTCAATTGGAGCATAATTGGAAAAAAATGGAGTACAACTTAAAAGTCAGCAAAGGCATTTGACAGAAGACAGGCCCGCCGGGGCGGGAATCATTAGCCTATACACCCTCGCCGGAGCGGGGGGTCTTCATGCGAGCTAGACAGAAAGGGAGCCCGCCGGGACTTGTGTTGTTTCTGAAGTGTCCTGTTATGTTTGTAATTCTTTTTGGGCACAAATTTTAGCTATTTGCATGGTATTGTAACTCTAATTGAAGGGAATTTTGGCTGAGACTTGTGTGTTGGACATGATATACTCGAGGAATAACAACTTCAACAAGACACAAGACATATTACAAAGATCTAAGTTCAATTTTTGATAGCAAGCGTGGAGGAGTATTTCGAAGGGATTTTCGAGACGATTGCAATTCTATGCTACGTGAAGGGTGTTTTTAAATATTCTTCGCCTTAGACTAATAGTTGTAATTTAAGAATGATTTCTATGATTTATTCAGTGTTTATTTTGTTGGATATGAAATAATTCACTTTTTAGGCTTATGATGGATCTTTGAGTGAATCGATGATTTTGTAATCTTTGATTTCTAATTTAATAATCTATCTCCAGTTTATCTATATTGATGTGTGCTTGAATCTATGAATTACCTGATCAACAATATTTTATGGAATTGGATGGAATCGAGAGAGGATATTCAAATCTAGACCTAGTTGATATAGCACGTGTTCATAATTTTGTGAATAGCTTAATCATGATGAATGTTAAGGTAGAGATATGCTTGACATCACATGTAATCGGATAGAGAACTTATTCTTAAACCTTCTTCAATTGTAATTCATATAGAGATATAATGGGTTAGTTGATTAAGGTGTTTAATAGATTTCTATCTTAATTATGGATTGACGTTAATACGGTATTAGTGCATCGAGAGGTGGTTAATACTACGTTCGTGTTCTTGATTAATAAACTGGAATAGTGCATTGAATTAGAATAAAGTTGTTAGAATCAGAGTGAAGCTTAGGGTGAAATCATAAGTCTAATTCTCCATTAATTGTTTAAAATTCCAGATTTTGATATTTGTGATTATTTTGTGTTAGTTGAATTATTCTTTAATTTGGATTCTTTAATTATAATTATTAAGTTGCTAGTTAGTCTCTGTGGGAAAGATACTCTACTCATCACTTTATTACTTGTTGACCACGTATACTTACGTGTTGTGCGTATATAGATTTTACCCAACATTGCTCCATGGATAGGAGTTACAAGATTTGGAAAGAGAGGAAAGTTTAATCCTCGATTCATAGGCCCATTTGAAATCCTCGATCGAGTAGGAACTGTGGCCTATAGACTCACCTTACCGCCAAGTATGTCTCGTGTTTATAACGTTTTTCATATATCTATGTTACGTAAATATGTGAAAGGCACGAACCACATTATTGAATTAGAACCGGACGAGATAGCGGAAAATTTAACGTATGAAGAGGTACCTATTCAAATCATGGATAAGAAGGATCATATTCTACGCTCCAAGGTTATACCTCAAATCAAAGTTTTGTGGAGAAACCACGATGTTGAGGAAATGACCTGGGAGTTAGTGTAGCGCCCCGAATCCGGGTCCCGAATCACCGCGGATCCGGTTCGCTATTTCTATAACTGTTGTGGAAGATATAAACATAAATTGTTTATACATTACACATTATACACTATCCCCAAGGTCGAGTAACCATAACTTATACACATTTCATAAATTATCTGACACATGATATTATCATCATACAAGACTATTACAAATCTAATCGCGCATATTAACCCTAAGCTGGATCTGTCTTTAACTTTCCTTGTATCCGAAGCATTCGTCTTTATCTGCAATGTTTTATCATGATATAGCAAGGGTGAGCATGAAAGTTGCCCAGCAAGTTTAAATATAATTTAAGGATATATCATGATTGAAAGAGTCTGAATAATAAGCTGGCTATAATTCACAATGTAGTTGTGAATTAGCATGAACAAACCTTCGGTGAACAAGTATTAAACATGAACAATATATATCTCTGGACCAACTGGTAATGAAGGTGATCACCTTTCATACGACTTATACATACAAGATGTACAGAGTACAATTCTACATGGAAATCAAAGAACGATTAACCATAAGCATATCTCGAATGAAACACTCTTAGTAGAGAGTTAAGAAAAACAAACTTACATTAAGATTTGATTACCGATATGAAATATAACTTAGCTTTATCCGAAGACCTAATACAGATAATACCGATCTCCAAATATTAGAATAATATCATCACAGTATAAAATAACCTAAACACATTATCACATAATCCTATCAGTCTATACAACACATAAGACTTAGCATCAAGTCAGACTATTTCAGTCCGAGTTGGAACTGACACAATTCTATCATCCCGACGATCTAATCGGACAATATCGAGTTTAAGTTTAATTAAACTCTGCCTAAACACTAAACAATTATCATAGATAATTTTCTAATCATTCAAAATAATTTTCCATAGGTTCATAATAATTTTCAAGTAATTATTATCATTTATTATGATTTTCAAATCATCAAACTCGTATTTATATGAATTAAATACCAAATAATTCCTTAGTCATTAATATTTATTTATTGCTAAACATTAATGAATTACATGCCATAATATTATATCATATTTATAATATCTCAAAGTATTTTCAATACATTATTATTTCCTTTAAATGTTTTTAAAGTAATTAAAACATTAATCAATAAATCGATATTAATATAAATACCATATTATTCCTTGATCATTAACATTTATTAAATATTAAATTTTAATGAAAATCATAACATAATATTATAATATAATTATAACATCACAAAGTATTTTAATACTTAAAATCATATTTCTATGATTTTTAAACAATCAAATTCATTATCCGATAATTGCTATAAATATTAAAATATTAATATTTTCATGACAAAATATCAAAAGTTATATTTTATAACTCAAAATATTTTTATAACACTTAAATCATTTTTATATGATTTTTAAAGCATTAATTCTATTTTTCATAATTTTCCAAGTTCCTTTAGTATTTTTCAAAAATCATTTCTAGTTAATTCCTTAAGAAATTAGCTACCTTGTGCTTAACTCCTGAAATTCCCATCTTCGACACAATCTTACACATGTTATCATGAGTCTCCGGTTTTAATTTTCGTGGCAATCGGAGTTGTAGAACTCCGGTTATAGCCGTTTTAAATCGGAAAATCACAAAATTGAAATGGTCATAACTCGGTCATTTTAAGTCGGAATTAGCTCATTTTTGGACACAAGGTACTTAATACCATATATTTACATTTCCTAAAAGGCCGGAATTTATTTCATAAATTAAATTACCGAAACAGCCCTCACAAAATATTAGCAGCTTACTTTTTGTCAAAAACAGTTTTGGAGTCCTTTACTAAATCTTAAATAAAATGAGATCTATAACTCCGATTAATGATCCGTCAATTTTGTTGGATTCATATCTTTCCTATCTACAATTTTCATCTATCAGAATCCATATTTGGACATGTTAAGCTCTCGGAAATTAGCCCGAAGTGGCTGTTAAAAACTGTTGCTCTAACAGTTTTTCTTACCTTTGAGTAGTTTGGGAGAAATTGCATAACTTGCTCATTTTTCAACCTAATTGAGTGATTCCAAAGGGGTTTTATCCTTAACACATATATCTAGCTCCACAAATTGACCACACTCAAAATTCAAAGTAGAATGAGAGATAAGGTCATTTCCATATCATGCTTGGTTTCTCCAAAAATTTTGTTTTCGCAGTTTTGATTATGCTTCTTCCAAACGTCATAACTACTTCATCCGGAGTCCGAATTAGTCCGTTCCGGAGTCTATGGAAAGCTTATTTAGTGTACTACAACATATCAAAAGTCCAGAATTTTTAGACCATCCAAACAAATCCGGAATTTTCTGTTTAGGGGCAGCAGTTACCAATTCATTTAAAAAAACTGTTTTGGTTCTTCTTCTTTGTTCAAGCTCATCAGCCTTAAAAATGGCAAGATCTAACCATAAAATATCATATATTATGTAGACCTTCCCTCATATGGTTCAAAATCATAAGTTCAACACTTGGTCTAAAACAACCATAACAAAACACATAAACTAACTAGAGTTTTGAGTTTAGGAAATTTTCATACCTTTAGTTATAATCCTCTAGCTTTTGGTGGCCCTCTTTGTTTGCTTTCCAAAGTAGGAGATTAAATTATTGGACATCCAAGGATCCTCTTCTCTCCTCCATGGGAGTGGCCGAACACCACCTCTCCCTCTCTCTCATGATTTTATTTTGCTAGCTAACTTGGAAATAATAATATGAGAGAGAAATAGCTTTTGTGACTTTGTAAAAATGTATAGATATAATTGTATATCTAATAATCATCTCCCACTCTCTCTCTCTTCTTCTCTCTCATTAAACCACCAAGCTTTTACTTGGAAGAAATGCCAAAGTGTTGGCTAAATTAAATGAGGACACATAGGGGGAGTTGGTAGGAGTGGGTGAACCACTAAAGTAGGAAATCATTACATTTTTTCACCCTCCTTTTTCCTCTCTAATAACCGGCAACTTGGCCTTAGACTTGCCCAAAATTAATCTCCTTTTATGTTTTATTTGATTTACTAAATATCTAAAAAGTTCTCTCCCACTTGGGCTAAAAGTTGGGCCATTCCTTAAATGTTTTGGGTTTTCCAAATTAAACTATTGGACATAAAAAATTTAATTCTTTGGGCCATGTAAATCAATCATAGTCCAACACTCTTAATATTATCAAATGTCCATCATGCCCTTCCTTCAATTGGGCTTCAAGTTTGGGCCACTCTTAAATCTTTTGGGCTTAACAATAAAATATTTGGGCCATTCCTTTAATGTATTGATTGGGCCTCTAACCAATTTCATTGGGCCAACACTTGGGCTATAAAATATACATAGTCCAATACCTTAAATTCTTATCCAACCCAAATAATATAATTAGGGTTTTCATTTCCTCAATTATAACATAAATTCTTATTCATGCACATTTATTTCCTTAACCCAATTAGACTTGCTAGATTTGCAAGATTGCTTCTAATAATTCACAAATAAGACAAAAGGGTAAAATGGTAATTTCTATACCAATAATTGATTACTACCTTTAATAATGCACAAGGGTAATTTAGACTTCTCACTTTCAACCTCAAGGGCATTCTAGACATTAGCTACAACCCTTAGGGTTTAGCACTTTAGATTTTTGCAATTAAAATCCCATAACTGTACATTAGGGTTCCTGATAGAACAATTAGAGTTCCAATAATTTAAAATTAGGGTTTGCTAATTTAATTAAGCTTTACCCTAATTAATATTATAATTAATAGCACTTAAGCATTATACTTATCCTATAATTTCTCGGATTAGAGTTTTCAAATACCGAATTAGGGTTTCGGATTTCCAGAACTAAAATTAGGGTTTCCAGAACCGATTTCTAGGGTTTCTTATAAATCGTTATAATTTTCTATCTGAACATTGACGTTCTAAATAATATTAGGGTTTGACACAGATATAATTTATCTGGTCAACACTTGACCCTTATCCACATTCTGTACACATGATACCGTAATCCTGAACATATACTCATATACCCTTAATCTTGAATAATTCACTAAAAGAAATTTTAAATCCTCAAAATTCCTTTCTGAAAACATCATACACATACACTTATTCTCTGTCTAGGTCAAATATTTGACCTTAAATCAATCATTTAAGATTTTAATAATTTTCTAATTTCTCGGGTTGTCACATTCACCCCTTCTTATAAGAATTTCGTCCCCGAAATTCAACTTACACCTTACACCATACTGCTTACGACATTCACACATATCATCACATGTTACCCAATACACCTCTCACAAGAGTAAAAGTTTTCAAATTGTGCTGAGGGGTCATATAGACCATGAACACATAGTTTTAACTCAGATTTATACTTGCAAGACAATACATTACTTGGTATGCTTACAATCACGAAGAAGGTAAACTACCATTAATAGTACTTTAGGTGATTAGCCTATTGTACCCTTACGTCATGCATAATGTATTAATCATGTTTAGCGAATATTTACGCTACTCGATTGGATTATTTATCCAAACAACATAGTTCACCTCAGTCTTATCATAAGATTCCGCACCAAAACAATTTGGTTCGGGAAATTTCTTTCAATGAACACTTAGAGTTTTCATAACATTATTCTAGCTGAATCAAATAGCATAGACTCATATCAATAATTCAATTCAATCGAATTATTTAGGTGTAGCCAAACCCCGTTGGCAAATTAAACTTTTTTGAAAACATTTTCGAGAATGA
Organism: Panax quinquefolius; assembly: GCA_020205615.1. Lineage (NCBI taxonomy): Eukaryota > Viridiplantae > Streptophyta > Magnoliopsida > Apiales > Araliaceae > Panax > Panax quinquefolius. The sequence continues at coordinate 67,056,950 of CM035168.1, forward strand.
CGTCATGATGTCGTACTGTATTAACAATCCGTTTGAGGATGCTGTCACTGTATGACTTTGCCGTAACACATCATACAATAGTAGAACAGTGACTTCAGGTCAAATTCACACTAAGTATTCCTGTATTTACAACTCCATCACATTTTTATCATCTCTGCACCAGGTTACATGGTACATGAGTGATAATTAAAACAAATTTTGATATTTTAAATCATTTACGTCTAGCCGAAATAAGTAGCATAGACCGTACTTTAAACCATTTCAAAAATGATTACGAGTCTACATTTTGTTTTTAAAAGCACATAGTGCGTATTTAGCTTGATGTAAAAATTTCGAAGTTTAGCATAGCGCTAGGAGTTTAGGAAAACCTAACACCTTCATTAATAATCATTTACTTAACAATCTATCTGTTCCTATAATCCATAACACTTCATTCACACAAAACTATTCCCAGTTCGTCAAACCACACTTATAAGTTCATAACTTGCCACAATCATATGAGTTTAAGAACTTACCCTAGTCAGACCTTTGGCGTCCATTCGCTGAGGGGTTCATAAATATTTCATATAACTGTGAGTCAAGAATGTCACATAAGTATGAGTTTTAAGAACTCGTACTTAACCTTATATTCTCTACCTATGACCTATCTATTTATTATACATATGAGAAAGGAATCACCCTCTTAACACGCATATAGCAATAGCGTGACACAACATTTCAATGATTATCAGTGCCAGAAACTAAGTGGTTGTCAAACCAAACTCGGCTACTAATCAATATAGGAAGCTAAGCGGACAATTCCCCGCCCATACAAAGAATTGGTCAACCTAACCACTACATCGACCAGAAAGCTAAGTGATTCTAAAACCAAGTACAAATTCCCCGCCCATACAAGGAATCATACAACTCATTTACTTATACATGAGTCCTCAATTGAAATCCCCACCTAATCTTAACACCCTTCTCAATACGAGTTTTATTTAATCCGTATTCATAATCCATAACTCTTTCATGAGCTTTTCATAGTACAATTTCATAGTCCAACTTACACACAAAGATCTTGTCAGTAACTTTTAAATCATTCGCCGATCCTTCTCCATACTATAACCTTATCGGATCAGGGGTGATCTCATCGTATATATTACGATTCAATTCTATGACTTGATCGTTTTGTTTTACGATCTCCTATCATTGTACTTTTAGTCTTTTAGACTCTATCTATTCATCACTACTGTTCACCTTTATTATTAGAGTTAGGGAACTTCGTATCCTTATAACTCGCCGAGATTAAATCTTTGAATCTTTCACCGACACACTAACTCTATGTGAGTTAGATCTTATCCTAATCATCGCGGTTATTAGTCCAAGGTAACTCTACCCTAGGTTTATAACCAATGACTTTGATACCAAATGTAATACCGAATCGGGTCCCGAATCAACGCGGATCCTGGTTCGCTATTTCTATAATCATTGCGAGAAGATATAAACATAAATTGTTTATACATTACACATTATACACTATCCCCAAGGTCGAGTAACCATAACTTATCTGACACATGATATTATCATCATACAAGACTATTACAAATCTAATCGCGCATATTAACCCTAAGCTGGATCTGTCTTTAACTTTCCTTGTATCCGAAGCATTCGTCTTTATCTCGCAATGTTTTATCATGATATAGCAAGGGTGAGCATGAAAGTTGTCAAAGAAGTTTAAATACAATTTAAGGATATATCATGATTGAAAGAATCGAATAATAAAGTTGGCTATAATTCACAATGTAGTTGTGAATTAGCATTTGAACAAACCTTCGATTGAACAAGTATTAAACATGAACAATATATATCTGGACCAACTGGTAATGAAGGTGATCAGCCTTTTATACCTGACTTATACATACAAGATGTACAGAATACAATTCTACATGGAAATCAGTAACGATTAACCATAAGCATATCTGAATGAAACACTCTTAGTAGAGTTAAGAAAAACAAACTTGCCTGTTCCGTTGATTACCGATACGAAATATAACTTAGCTTTATCCGAAGACCTAATACAGATAATACCGATCTCCAAATATTATAATAATATCATCACAGTATAAAATAACCTAAACACATTATCACATAATCCTATCAGTCTATACAACACATAAGACTTAGCATCAAGTCAGACTATTTCAGTCCGAGTTGGAACTGACACAATTCTATCATCCCGACGATCTAATCGGACAATATCGAGTTTAAGTTTAATTAAACTCGCTTTAAACACTAAACAATTATCATAGATAATTTTCTAATCGATCAAAATAATTTTCCATAGGTTCATAATAATTTTCAAGTAATTATTATCATTTATCATGATTTTCCAATCATCAAACTAAGTATTTAAATGAATTAAATACCACATAATTCCTTAGTCATTAATAATTATTTATTGCTAAACATTAATGAATTACATGCCATAATATTATATCATATTTATAATATCTCAAAGTATTTTCAATACATTATTATTTCCTTTAAATGTTTTAAAGTAATTAAAAACATTAATCAATAAGCGATATTAATATAAATACCACATTATTCCTTGATCATTAACATTTATTAAATATTAAATTTTAATGAAAATCATAACATAATATTATAATATAATTATAACATCACAAATTATTTTAATACTTAAAAATCATATTTCTATGATTTTTAAACAATCAAATTCATTATCCGATAATTGCTATAAATATTAAAATATTAATATTTTTATGACAAAATATCAAAAGTTATATTTTATAACTCAAAATATTTTTATAACACTTAAATCATTTTTATATGATTTTTAAAGCATTAATTCTATTTTTTCATAATTTTCCAAGTTCCTTTAGTATTTTTCAAAAATCATTTCTAGTTAATTCCTTAAGAAATTAGCTACCTTGTGCTTAACTCCTGAAATTCCCATCTTCTGACACAATCTTACACATGTTATCGCGAGTCTCCAGTTTAAATTTCGTGGCAATCGGAGTTGTAGAACTCCGGTTATAGCCGTTTTCGTCGGAAAATCACAAAAATTGAAATGGTCATAACTCGGTCATTTTAAGTCGGAATTAGCTCATTTTTGGACACAAGGTACTTAATACCATATATTTACATTTCCTAAAAGGCCGGAATTTATTTCATAAATTAAATTACCGAAACAGCCCTCACAAAATATTAGCAGCTTACTTTTTGTCAAAAACAGTTTTGGAGTCCTTTACTAAATCTTAAATAAAATGAGATCTATAACTCCGATTAATGATCCGTCAATTTTGTTGGATTCATATCTTTCCTATCTACAATTTTCATCTATCAGAATCCATATTTGGACATGTTAAGCTCTCGGAAATTAGCCCGGAAGTGGCTGTTAAAAACTGTTGCTCTAACAGTTTTTCTTACCTTTGAGTAGTTTGGGAGAAATTGCATAACTTGCTCATTTTTCAACCTAATTGAGTGATTCCAAAGGGGTTTTATCCTTAACACATATATCTAGCTCCAAAAATTGACCACACTCAAAATTCAAAGTAGAATGAGAGATAAGGTCATTTCCATATCATGCTTGGTTTCTCCAGAAATTTTGTTTTCGCAGTTTTGATTATGCTTCTTCCGAACGTCATAACTACTTCATCCGGAGTTCGAATTAGTCCGTTCGAGAGTCTATGGAAAGCTTATTTAGTGTACTACAACATATCAAAAGTCCAGAATTTTTAGACCATCCAAACAAATCCGGAATTTTCTGTTTAGGGGCAGCAGTTACCAATTCATTTAAAAAAACTGTTTTGGTTCTTCTTCTTTGTTCAAGCTCATCAGCCTTAAAAATGGCAAGATCTAACCATAAAATATCATATATTATGTAGACCTTCCCTCATATGGTTCAAAATCATAAGTTCAACACTTGGTCTAAAACAACCATAACAAAACACATAAACTAACTAGAGTTTTGAGTTTAGGAAATTTTCATACCTTTAGTTATAATCCTCTAGCTTTTGGTGGCCCTCTTTCTTTGCTTTCCAAAGTAGGAGATTAAATTATTGGACATCCAAGGATCCTCTCTTCTCCCTCCATGGGAGTGGCCGAACACCACCTCTCCCTCTCTCTCATGATTTTATTTTGCTAGCTAACTTGGAAATAATAATATGAGAGAGAAATAGCTTTTGTGACTTTGTAAAAATGTATAGATATAATTGTATATCTAATAATCATCTCCCCACTCTCTCTCTCTTTCTCTTTCTCTCATTAAACCACCAAGCTTTTACTTGGAAGAAATGCCAAAGTGTTGGCTAAATTAAATGAGGACACATAGGGGGAGTTGGTAGGAGTGGGTGAACCACTAAAGTAGGAAATCATTACATTTTTCCCCTCCTTTTTACTCTCTAATAACCGGCAACTTGGCCTTAGACTTGCCCAAAATTAATCTCCTTTTATGCTTTATTTGATTTACTAAATGTCTAAAAAGTTCTCTCCCACTTGGGCTAAAAGTTGGGCCATTCCTTAAATGTTTTGGGTTTTCCAAATTAATCTATTGGACATAAAATATTTAATTCTTTGGGCCATGTAAATCAATCATATTCCAACACTCTTAATATTATCAAATGTCCATCATGCCCTTCCTTCAATTGGGCTCCAATTTTGTGCTTAACAATAAAATATTTGGGCCATTCCTTTAATGTATTGATTGGGCCTCTAACCAATTTCATTGGGCCAACACTTGGGCTATAAAATATACATAGTCCAATACCTTAAATTCTTATCCAACCCAAATAATATAATTAGGGTTTTCATTTCCTCAATTATAACATAAATTCTTACTCATGCACATTTATTTCCTTAACCCAATTAGACTTGCTAGATTTGCAAGATTGCTTCTAATAATTCACAAATAAGACAAAAGGGTAAAATGGTAATTTCTATACCAATAATTGATTACTACCTTTAATAATGCACAAGGGTAATTTAGACTTCTCACTTTCAACCTCAAGGGCATTCTAGACATTAGCTACAACCCTTAGGGTTTAGCACTTTAGATTTTGCAATTAAAATCCCATAATCTGTACATTAGGGTTCTGATAGAACAATTAGGGTTCCAATAATTTAAAATTAGGGTTTGCTAATTTAATTAAGCTTTACCCTAATTAATATTATAATTAATAGCACTTAAGCATTATACTTATCCGATAATTTCTTGGATTAGAGTTTTCAAATACCGAATTAGGGTTTTGAATTTCCGGAACTGAAATTAGGGTTTCCAGAACCGATTTCTAGGGTTTCTTATAAATCTTTATAATTTTCTATCTGAACGTTGACGTTTCTAAATAATATTAGGATTTGACACAGATATAATTTATCTGGTCAACACTTGACCCTTATCCACATTTTGTACACATGATACCGTAATCCTGAACATATACTCATATACCCTTAATCTTGAATAATTCATTAAAAGAAATTTTAAATCCTCAAAATTCCTTTCTGAAAACATCATACACATACACTTATTCTCTGTCTAGGTCAAATATTTGACCTTAAATCAATCATTTAAGATTTTAATAATTTTCTAATTTCTCGGGTTGTCACAGTTAGAATATGAAATGAAGTCAATGTATCCTTACCTCTTCGATATACCAGGTATTTACCCTAATTTTAATGACAAAATTTCATAAGAAGGGGAGGTTGTAAGACCCCAATTTTTATGAATAAAGATTATTTTTTCTCGAAATATATTTTTGAATATTATGGTGTGCATTTGATATAATGTTATAGTTGTGAGTAATATTTACAAATTTTGCAAAGTAAGCAAGTTGTTACAAAATATTCGATTGGTTGAGAAATATTCATTTTAACAGGGAATATTCATACGATGGCAAAATCATTGGTGGACTCCACAACAGAAGTATTGTCAGAGTTAGAAAATGAAACAAATGTCTTTTTATAAAAATAACGAAGAAAGTTTTATAGTCAAACTATTTAAATACCCGGTGGTAAAAGTACAGTAATACGCGTGGTTGCATAGTAGCACACGGTATTGATTATTGATGCTTACGTGAGAAGTCACTCAGTTATATTCAATTATTATCACAGTATCATCTACATAATATTTTATATTTTTAAATCAATAATTGAGACGACAAAGTTATTCATATTATTACTTACAATATTGACGATGTCTAGAAAGTTCTATCGAGGAAAGGGGTTTGGTCACCTAATTGTGTGACAATAGGGAGAAATTCTTATCGGAAAACCCCCTCTTTCCTGGGAATGATCTGGTTGTTAAATATTGTGAGTTATAATATTAATGATGAATAAGTTCATGTTGATTAAAGATGAATTAATATTTTCATTGTGTTGGGATTAGTAGTGTTAGTGGAAATCGACATTTATTTCGATAATAATTGATTTTTGGAGGTTAATTTGACAAATCGGGTAATTAATCGGATAAATGAGCAATTAATTACTATTAGTTCACATGCATATAACTATTAATTCACATGCATGTACTATTAGGGGAGGTGGTGTAAGTTTGATAATACTTGTAGGACTAAATTAAAAATGGAGGAAAAGATGAAGGTACTATACTGTAATAATTCAAGCCCCAAAACATGCAATTATCGAATCTATATTTTCCTATAAATAGAAGCTCATTCTTCTTTCATTCTCACCAATTCACTAAGACTCACAAGAGTAATTATAGAGAGAGAAGCTATAGAGAGAGAAGTTATAGAGAGAAAGAAGAAAAGTATTATGCTACTTTACTATTTCAGTATCCAGTCTTCTTCTAAGGTAAGGGATATTATTTTTGTTCAGTATTCGTAAGAAATAATATTTTCTTCCATACTCTGTAGTATGTGAGTAATATTATTTCGTTTTATATTCCTAATTCTACACTCATTCTGTTAAAATATTGATTCTATACTTCGTGAAATTAGTAGAATATCCTTGATATTTGCGCTTCATCCTTTATCTTTTCATTGAAATATTATTCTGAGCATTATTGATAATTATTGATCTTTTCATGCCGGGATACTATTCACATGGTACTATTTATAAAGTACTATTCACGGGGTACTATTCATAAAGTACTATTCACGGGTATTATTCATAAAGTACTATTCTCGGATACTATTCACAACATACTATTCACGAAGTACTATTCACCCGGGGTACTATTCACTCGAGTACTATTCACCCGAGGTAATATTCATGACAAAAATTGATTTCTTTGCTGTTCAAATCATTTTTGATACAACATTATTCTTGAATTTTACTCCACAAAGTAGTATCATATTGACAATTTGGATATTATTGAATTCTGGATAAATTAAATTATAAATCTTTAAAAATTTATCGTTGGCTTTCTTTTAATTGAATTCTTATATCATTGTCACCATCATCATGCTTATATTGTGATAAAAGTCATCTGTAGCTTACGTGCATATATGGACTGTTGATTTGTATGATTATGACCAGAGATTATTCAGTATAATCATGACCGTAATGTTAAAAATGATGTGGTAAAAGTTCTCATTGGCCCGTAGTGCATTGATGGACAGTAGTTGGCATGATCATGACCATTGGTGATTACACGAATATTCATGGGCCGTAGTGCATAGATAATTCGTGGACACGATACTAATGAATATCCTTGACCCGTAGTGCAAGGATGATTTGATGATGTGGTTTATTTATTAAGCTGAGTCTCAGCGATAAAATTTATGATAAACTTTTTAAATCATAGAAGATAGTAGATATCATGCTCTACTTGACTCTTCTAATGGATTGCTTGTTCCGCTACAGTTAAACTTGATGTTTATTATTAGTTTAACACTGTTAAAGGCTATCGATAATTTATTCTACATTATCTTAGTCATAATATTTCTTACTCGGCTAGTTGAGCTCACCCTTTTACTTTCATTGTTCTCTTCAGGAAATGAGAACGTAGCCGGGACTAGTCGGAGAACGGGTGATGGTCCAAGATGGTTGTTTTAGCAGTCCTCACTATTTAGTGTGATAATAAATATAATGAGGATTGAATTTGAGTTTGGATATTGTCTATGAGACAATATTTGTGTAAAAACTCTCAACTCATGTTGTATAATTAAGTTTGTATTTGTATTCAGTACCATGTATTTGGCGACCCAAGATGGGTGATGTATACCTATTTTGGGGGCATCACAAAAAGGTTCCCTTTGCCACCTTTATGTTGCGTGAAGAAGCAGATTATCGGTGGGAATCTAAAACACGTACTCAACTTTCCGCACTAAAGATGTCTTGGGATAAGTTCCAAGAATTGTTCAACGACAAGTACTTTCCTGAAAGTATTTGTCACATGAAGGATATGGAATTCATCAAGCTAGAGCAGAAAAATATGACCGTATCGCAATACGAGGCTAAGTTTCTGGAGTTATCCCGGTTTGCATCCCATTTGGTAGATAATGAAGAGTGAATGACGCGAATGTTTCTAAAAGGATTGAAAACCGAAATATGTCAATACCTCATTTCTCACAAACTTTGTATATATTCAGATGTTGTGAATAGGGCTCAGTTATTAGAACGCGATTATGAGTCTGTGCAGCCAAAAGGCAACAACCAACAACACGATAATAATCGTACCAGTGGCAACGACCATCGGAACAACGATAACCATCGTGGAGGAAATTATTGTGACACGAATGGTAACCACTTCGGTGGTAATCATGGCCAAGACAATAAGAAAAGGTGAACTAATTAAGAAGAGAAGATTCAATAATGACGGAAAGACGTCGACATCAGCACCAACACCCGTTTCAAAGGAAGAAGAATGACCACCGGTCATATGTTTTAAACGCAGATAGGAGGGACACATCCGTCTAAACTGTACGCAGCAACCCGAAGTGTGTTTTAATTGCAGAAGAGAAGGTCATTTAGTTCATTTTTGTCATGTAGTGAAGTCAAGTTCAATTGGGATGGTGACACCAAAAGATGTCCCAAACAAGTCAAAGTCGGTAGTTTAAGGGAGAGTGTTTTTCGTGACGAGGAACCCGAACGAAGTTATCACGGGTAAGTTAATCATAAACTCTTGTGAAGTCTATACCTTATTCGATACCGATTTTACCCCCTCTTTTATTTCACTTAGTTGTGCTCAACATTTAAACTTGACTCCTAAGAAATTAGACTTTGACTTATCTGTTAAAACTTCTTTTGGAGAAATCTTCATTACATCCACTATTTCTAAATCCTTTTTGAATCAAATCGGCACCCTCACGTCACCTATCGATCTCATTTCTTTGAAAATACTTGCATTTGATGTGAGTTTAGGAATCGATTGGTTAACTACTCATCATGCTAAAATTGATTATTTTCGTAAGGTTGTTAGTTTTCATATTCCTAACCAACCTATTAAGCGAATTCAAGCAACTAAACCACTAAAGTTAATCACTGTCATATTAAGCCATAAGTAAAGAGTCCCGAGCCTTTAGCCGGTGACTTCCTTTTGTGGGATGCACCAAAGCCAGAATCTCTGTAGGGGATGCCATGAATTACGGTGGCAAGTTGATAGGTATCAATGTGAGGTGTTATCCAAGTGTTGGATAAGAGTCACAGTTTTGAATGATATTTCTATCGTTAATAAATTCCTGTTGTATTCCCCGAAGAACTTCCTAGCCTACCCTCAGAGCGTGAAATTGAATTTTGTATCGACCTTGAACCCGATACAAAACTCTTAAATATTTTTTTTCACCCAAAACGAATGAATCATGCGTGAAAGACGTTGGCTTAAGCTGTTGAAAGATTACGATAATACCATTCCATACCATTCTGGAAAAGCGAACGTGGTAGTTGACGCGTTGAGTATAAGATCGTATGATGTTACGAGTGCGACGTTGTTAACACAAAGACCCATTTCGTACGATTTACAAAAGATGGAGATAGAGTTAAAGACTCTAGGGACCCACGTGATGAGGTTAAACATATGAGTAGTATCGACTTTAATCGATAAAGTTAAAGCCGCTCAAGCTACACATCCATAGCTGATGAATGTAACGACCCCAAAATTCATACAATTCAACTATCAAATTTGGTCGTTAATAATACGTCTAACTTCTGATTTTACATTATTATTCGATGTTAAACTTAATAAAATGCGGACTAATTTAAACTTTTCTGTCTTCTTACTTTCATTCCCTGAATCAAAACCTTTATCATATACACATCTCTGAATCAAGTAATTTTATGATTTGCTTCATCAAAGTTATTATATAGAATCTTACATGTAAATCCGATAACCTTTATATATCAGATAACTCATACTTTACAGTTTATCATTACATAATCATTGTGATTTATCAAGTATATTTCTCAAAACCTTTATCTTTACTAACCTTTGCACCATACTTAGCTTATTACTCACCTTATCAGAGTTAATAAATAAAACTTACATCCAGGTTCAATACTCTTTCATATAAAAAACAAAACTTAAACTTTATAACTCAACATCTATTAAACATCATACATTATTTGGAACCCTAAACATGGTTTAAATAATAATAATTCAACCAACGTGTATAAATCTTCAGGTATCACATCTGATTAATGTCTTTCAAGTAGCATATAACTTTACCTTGAATCTTTAACCTACAAAAGTGGTTATTTACAAGGTTGAGCTTGACAACCCAGCAAAATCTAACCGTTTTCATACATCACATAGCACATAATAACATGCTCAACATATATCTCATAAACATTGGACTAACATAACATACATACTGTATTTCATATAACATGTATAAAGATTGAGTTCCTTACTCAATCAGCATTCATTACTCAATCAATGAAGTCATAAATTGACTTTAATGTTTCATACTTTCAACATGTCTATAACATATCATGCTCTTTGCAATAAAGATTTAAAACAGTTTATCATCAAGTTCACATAGCAAATAGGAACTGAAAGGCTTGCCTTGATCGTTGTTTACCAATAACAGTTTAACATCTTACAGTTATCTGCACTTCACGTGCCCTACACAATTATATAATCATACACATCAAGTATTAGTCACATAACAAAGAATATTAGTTATAATGTAAACTTTACTCTACATCCCATAACCCTTCTTATTAATCAATACACAATGTTCAATTTGATTATGTTAACTTTTGAATTATATCTCACTATATTTCATAATCGAAGTTCATACAAGTGTTTAAGTTTTGCTAGGAATCATTATTGTTTTTATATTAAACCCATTTCATATCTTATAATATTCATTTCATTTGCCTTAAAACACTTTTTAGGTTCATTAACACTTGTCACGCCGTTTCGACGTTCATTCGTCACATGCCCGATTTGTCTCTGTTGTGTGTGCTTAGTATGTTTATACAACTTATCTAATATATCATTTATTAATGTTATGCACCATTATGTTTACTAACATTCATGTTTTATAACTTAGAACAACATCTTTTATCGTCAGAAGCACTACACTTGCATACGTGCATGCCCGACGCCCTCCGATTGTCCTCGAAAACACAACAATCCTAAAGATGACCATGTTTACCCCTTTTTAAGACCTCTAATAACTTAAAGAATAAAAGTTGTAGGTATATTCATCCATATTTCGGATCATTTTGAATCCCCTCAATCGGAGTTCGTATGAAAACGTTAAGCCTATTTTACTAAAACAGGTCAAAACAGTCACACCTGACACACTTTGGGCGTAGCTGCGCCCAATTAAGCCTTGGAAACAGTGCAGCTGAGCCCTAGAGGGCAGTTGTATCCCAAATGACTTAGGGCATAGCGCAGCTGTGCCAGTTAGTAGAATCGGGACTCTGTAGTTCACTGTTCTCGCGATTTTTAAACTTTTTCTCCTTCTAATCTTCATAACTAGATTTATACACATCCAAATTATTTTGTTTTCGATTCTATGGATTCATAATTCATAGAAATACAACATACTATAATTATTACAATATACAGAAAAACTAACTAGCCTAAATCTTGACCCAAAACTCATGTTCATACTAAACTTTCATTTTTTAACATGTTTAGTTAATTCATTCATTACAAATTCGTTTCTTAACCAAATTGATTCATTCAACTTGCGTTCTTTTCATTTCTTATTATATTAACAGAATCCATCACCAATTTTACAATTATAACATAAACTCCTAACAAATTTTAGTCTCAAAACAGACCCAAAATACATATATTAAACACAACTCATACACTTCATCCTTAACATAATTTTCATGAATTTGACAACTCTAAAATTGTTTATAGATGACATACCACAGATTATACACACCTATAAATAAATATATCTTTATCCTTCATTAACCCAAACTAATTTTTATAGAAACCTAATATTTGAGGCAAACAAAACTAGGGAGTTTTAAGGTTGGATTAATACTTTTTGATTCCTTCTTAACCCAATTAGATGATGAATAAGGTTATTTTCTTCTTGTTCTTCCAAAGCTCTTCTCCAATTCTTAGAGAATTCTCTCTTTTCTCTCTATTTTTCTCTATTTTTCTTCCCTTCTATTCTCAGGCTTAGGCCAACTTCTTACATAAAAAAATAAAACATGCGCAAGAAAACTTAAATGTATAAAACTGTCATAATAATAAATATACTAATTATGTATCATTTATAAAAATATTTATTGTATTTTTTTTTAATTCAGAAGCCATAAGGCTTTGTTTGGCAAAACACTTTTAAAAATAAAAACTTAATATTCCTTAAGCCTAGTTTGGTAAATCCATTTAAAACTCCTTTAATTTACTTCACTAAATCATTTATACTATAGTTTATTGTCCCACATTATTTACTTGGATTTCTATATCCAATCTTAATTAAATAAATAAAACTAATTACCACAAAATTATAATTTTCATTATAATTTTACTTAATAAATTAACATATCACTTTAATTACTAAATTAAATTAAAGCAACATTCTACCAAACAATATAATCCATAACGACTCTTTAATTTAGTTATTAACTTTAAATTAGAGTATTATCTCATAAATTTAATTCATCACTCTTTTATCTTAATTAAGTTAATTTCTATAACTCATGAATTATTTACTTACTAATAAATAATCTAACAAATATCTATTAAACAACCAACACATCAATTAAAAATATTTATGTAATTTAATAAATATTTAAAATTACAAATAAAATTCTAGATTGTTACATCATTCCCACCTAATAAGGATTCCGTCTTTGGAATCACCGAAACCCTACTTTACTCAGGTTTTTATCAAATCTCTTTGTTGAATAACATCAACACATTACCTTAATATAGGTTTTATATTTTCTACTCCCACCATTCTTCATAATAATTTCTTGTAAGTTTTATTTTATAAACTAAGACTCAATTATATTTGAGTATTACATATTATTTTACCCGTTCATTATCTTTCTCTAAGGATCATTATCATGTACATTACATTCACCCCTTCTACTACGAATTTCGTCCTCAAAATTTTTATTTATTAATCTTTATTCATTCAATCTATTAAAATAGATTTTACGTTAATACTTTATTCATTCATTGGGTTCTATAACCAATTTCTTTCCACAAAGATCTTTCTACAATTATTAACTTTTCTATTAAAAGTTTTACATTATTCTTTGATAACTCATTTCTTTCTCATTTCAAAATTTATTTTCTCACTTATTCAACATATTTATCATTCAGTGTCGCATTCTACGACTTACTTCTTTTTAAGGAATACTCTCCTTTTTACTTCCATCTTGCAGAATAACAAGATTCTTCCACAATTGTTTAATAATTGGGAAGTAGTATGAATAACTCAAGAATTTAAAAGATTCCAAATCATGCTGAGGGGTCATAAGACCTTGAACTTCGTCCAGGGTTATAAGTATTTCTTTCAACTTAAACCTAAACAGTCATTAGACTGTAGGGACTCCCGTACTTAGGGTGTTAAGCCCTTCGTACGATGTATTGTGCACAAATATCTAAACGCATCGCGTAAAAATAATTCCCCCATAATAGGCTTGTTCTTCTCAGTTTTAGAGATGTAACTGGGGGTCACAAGACCACGAACTATGTCCAAGAATACAAGTAATCTTTCAACTTTAACCTAAACAGTCATAACTGTAGGGAATCCCCGTACTTAGGGTGATCATCCCTTCGTACCATGTATTGTGCACAAACATCTAAACGCTTTCGCGTACTCCCCTATAAAAGGGTTGTTCACCTTAACTTTTCAACACCTGAATCTACACCAAAATAATTTGGTTTGGCATAACTTCTCAAGAAACGCTTAAACTGCATAAACATCTTTCAATATTTGTCTAGCTAAATCAAATAGCATAGACTTCTAATAATAACTCGAACATCAATCAAAATATTTTTATCCAATTCATATGGATATCTTTCTTAGTTTAAAGAAAACAAAAAATTCCTTTTATGATGACATGATACTGTACTATCTCGATAGTACGTTGAGGATTCAGTCATTATATGACTTTGTCATGATACATCATACCATAGTGGGTTGACGATATTATGATCACATCTAACACCAGGTTCAATTGCATTGATGACTTCCTCGTTGTCAAATTAGCATCATATTTAGTGATTCCTTAATGACTATGGAAAAAAACAATATACATTTTGATATTTTTAAATCATTTTTGTCTAGCCGAAACAATTAACATAGACATACGAATAATAGTATTGTTTTTTTAAAACTCATTAGTTCCATCATTTGATCTAATGTTTTTCAAGAAAAAAAATAGAAGTGAAAACATCAGCACGAATTCAATAAAATTCGAAAATCTAGCAAAGCTAGAAAATTTGGAATACCTAATTTTCTCCATCAATTTCAATCTTTACTTCATTACCTCATTACAAACTAATTCTTTTTATTTCTAGCATCACCAATGCTCTTATACTAAATATTCTTGTATTTCAACGTACAATCTTCTTATACCCCTAGTATAGTTCATCAAACTTACTACACATTAGAAGTTCAGGAACTTGCCACAATAATATGAGTTTAAGAACTTATACTAGTCAGACCATAAGCGTCCATTCGCCGAGGGGTTCAAAACATACCATATTACTATGAGTCATGAACTTACCACATTCATTAGTTTTAAGAACCGTACCTAATCTTAATATCGTCTAACCTAATCTTAAAAGCCTCTAACTATTAAATATAAACATGAGAAAAGAGTCACCTTTCCACCACATATACATTGATAGCGTGACACCAACATTCCAATGATTATCAATGTGATAAACTAAGTACATGCACAAAATCTCTACCCATACAAAGGATTGTACAACTTAGTCACCATTTGTGTCCTCAATTAAAATCCCACCTAACTTTATCTTACTCTTAACTTATTTTTAACTTGCCCTTAACTTGCTTAATATGAATTCCGCGTATCACATTATCTATAACTCCCCGTGAGTTTATCTCGTACTTTATCATAGTACATGTGACAACTGAGATTTTATAATTTAATTTTAATATTTATTGGAACAAATAAATATTTTTCGATGATTTAATTATTAGATTAAATAATTAATTGATGAAGTTGTGGTAGATTAATTTAATTATATGTGTTATATTTATTAAATTAATGTGGAGAATTTTATTATTCGAAATACGTAATTATGTGAACTTATTGAATTAAAAAAAAATTCTTTAATAAGCCTAATATTATTTTAATTAATTTAATAATTAATTAGAGAATTAATAATTTTAGATAATTGATAAATGAAAAATTAATTATATGACTATGTGGATTAAATGAGAAATTATTATATTTTATTTAAATTAAATTAAACAAGATGTTTGATTTATTATTTAATTGAGTGTGACATTATTAAACTATAGTATAAAAGATCTATTAAATTAAACGGTTATGATTTTTAAGAATAGCCAAACAAGGCCTTGGTAGATAACCCATGATTGGGTAACTGACCACCACCACGCTAGTTCTTATACGCATCAGGCGTATTATTGTTTTTTCACGTATGCTAAGTTTAATTAAAAGTTGAGAGCTCAGAGAGAATTTAGAGGATATGTGGGAGAAACTCTGTGATTGAAGTAGTATCTGAAAAAAGGAATTTTCATCTCTACTCATCCACACTTTGGGTAATCTCTTCAACCCAATTTCTATTTTACGTCATTAAAGTTTTCATAAAAATGGCTTTCAATTTTTCTGTTAAAATCTCTGTAGTTGGAAAGATCAATAATTATGTGTTTATATATGTGTTAAGATGTGTTTATATATGTGTTAAGATGTTTTTATAATGTGATGTGCTATATATTATGGTTCCATAACATCAGTTTTATGAAAATACGTTGTATATTATTGCTACAAAATTACAGAGTATAGAAATATGACCATATGGCCCTTACACGTAAATTTAATATGTCAAACATATATTATCTCATAAGTTTTACATTTTTATATAATTATGTATGTTAAAACGAAGAAAACAAACTTCGAATGGACAGATTTGGTGTTATAACGAACCTGTGGTGTTAATTTTATGTTTTATGTTCAAAATCTTCAAGAACAGAGATATTACATGTTTTGATTCTGTAAATTATGTGGTTTAACTTGTTAAAATCATGTTAGAAGGGTTGAGTTGTAGTTATAAGTGTATTACAGTGTTTGGGTATGTCTAATTTCGTGTGAGAATAAGTTAATTGGATGTTTTGGCCATGTTCTGCAATTTTTCGCGAATTGTAGTTCATGTTCGATTCGATTATGCCGTACCACAATACTGCAGCATTAAGACCATGCCGCTTGTAAATACCATTGTCCAAGCCAGAAGGCCGGGCAGTAAGCAATGTAGAGAATAGGCTATATGGTGGTTGAGTAATACCACTGCAGCTTTGTTAAAGAATGAGCATTTTAGCAGTTTTAATTTTAAGGACTGTAATTGCAACCTAATTTAATGAACATAAAATTGTGTTAGTCATACAATGTGGTAATTAAATAGATCCTTAACATGTCAATAACACAATTATGTGTGAATTGAATTATTGAATGCATAATTAGCTTATTATTCGTGTAGTGTGATATTATGTGAAAATAAGCGTGAAAATTTGACTAAGTATAGTCATAACAAGAGGTTAGACCAAAGAATGAACATATGATGACTAGTTACGTTATAATTGACTGGTATTTGTGAATGTAAATGGTATGTAGGATTAAATAAAGGAACAAATATAATTAACGTGTAATCTATGCACGAGGAAAGTTTCCTAACCCTACTCGTTATCATTATATGAGTTTATAAGTTTATCTCTTTACATCGAGCAAATTCTCGTTATTATTGATCAAGTCCATTTTGTTATTTTAAAGTATATTAATCTTTCAAAGTATAATTCTATTATACAATATTTATTCTATTGTATACCTCTTGAGATTGCTATTCGATTTAAATTATCAGTTAATGTTGAACCTTGTTAGACTAGCGAACCCTTAATGATTCGACTAGTCCATAGTTGATGAGCGTTCTTAATTTCTGAACCCTTGTTGAATTATCCAAACTAAACTTCCTTTGGTGCAGACTCTAATGTCAAACTGAGATGAACAACCTTGTATAGGGGATTACTTCTGCGTTAGCATTAAGATATTGTGCACAGTATAGTACTAAGGGCTGATCCCCATAAGTATGAGAAGAAAAGTCCATAATCTTATGACAATTAAAGGTTTCAATTATAAACACTTGACAACCTAGGACATAGTTTAAGGTCTTATGATCCTCAGAAGTTCTTTTTGTTTCTTGTTATTCATTCTTGATTCAAAAGCTGAGTTTTCCTATTTCAGAAGTCTTTGATTTATTCGCATGTTATTATTCATTTGTCATATTGTTATACTTAAGGGCAATCGTGCTCACTCTTGCGTAATAATAACATTGCAGTTAAGAACGAAAGATCTGATGAGCCTTCCACTAGTAAAGGTAAGGGCAAGGTTAACAAATGAAGAAGACTTGTTGTTAATATGTATTTAAATTTCAGACTTGATGTTGTCTAAGACTTGTTATTTGTTTATGATTCCGCACAGATGTTTAAGTTTAGAATTACCTAGGATTATAATTATTATGCAGATGATGTAACCCCATAAGGGGCAGATTTATTTATTTATTTCTATCTATTGCATGGTTTGCATTTATTATGGGTAGATAGATAGATGATATTTGTACAGTTAACACAAAATCCTGCAGAAATGGAAGTACCCGGATTTGGGGGTGTCACAGGTTTGTATCAGAGCTGTAGGTTATAAACATTAGGTGGGGAACAACCTTAGGTAGTAGCCTTGTAGGAGATCAAGAACATAGTGGTGGTAAACTCTTATCGAGTTCTAAGAAATGAATTTCTTAATTCATTGAAGATAATAAAAGACTTTATGTGCTTATGTGTTAAATTATGAGCTCGCTAGTACGGATTAGTAACTAAAATTTAAAATTTTGTTATCAGGATGTCGGATGTTAGAGGAGCTAGTCGAGCTGGGGAGGAGGAACCTCGAGTACCTACGGAGGAGGAGCCCCGAGACATTCATGTCATCAGGGAGCAGTTGGTACAGAGAGAGCCATCTCCGTTGATTACTGTTGTTGGTCAGGAGCATGAGCCTGAGACTAATCCAGAGGAGGATTCTGAGGAAGAAAAGGAGGAAAAGGAGTTCCCACCGAACTCCATTGATGCTGAGATGTATGATGCGCTTTATGATCGTAACATAGAGTTACAAGACACTATTCAAGAGCTGAAGGAGCGGACTGTTATTCAGCAGAGTACCATCGAGCAGAAGGATAGGGAAATTGTGACTCTTCACACACGTTTAGGAAACGTGGAGTGGGATTTGGTTCACGAGAAGGGTCAAACCGAGGAGAAGTCCGAAGAAATAGAAAAGTTGAAGAAGGATCTGAAAGAGAGCTCAGAAAGGCTAACCATAGCAGAGGAGGGATGGGTAAGAGAGTCACGTCGTGCTGATCTTGCAGAAGAGGATTGTCGTGCGAAGAAGGCTAAGCTTGGGGAGACGTACTCTACACTTCAAAATATAATGGATGAGGCCCATGACCGAGTTATGAGATATCCAATCCAGTTTGAAGGTCTACCATCATATATGCTAGATCGCAGGATGATGTCCCACATCATGGAAGAGGAACGTGGCAAGGCTATTCAGCGCCCTAACAGGTAATGATAGAATTAGTTTAATTATGTGAAAACCTATCTAGTAGTTAAAGATGTAAATTTCGATGTGAATATAAACAAAGGAATATTTTAATGCTTTAAATCACGTAGATTCTTTATCTCGGGATAGTCGATGTAAATAGCAGTGATGCTATTGTATGATATTAAAAACTTTTGAATTGAATAAAATGTCAAAGTTTATTCGAGATAATGTGTTAAGTGAATTATGATTAAATGTTTTAGTTAAGCTTTAAATGTTTAAGGGATTGAATAAATACCTAATAAGCATATATTCTTAACAGAAAAATGCCGCCTAGAAGAAGACAAAATCGTCAACAAGCTCAAGGAGAACCGATGAATAACAACAACGACGCCAATGCTAACCCTATTCAGCAATTGGTGAACCTATTAGCTGGAACATTTAAAAATCAACCACAAACTCCACCGAATACATCATTTAAGGATTTCAAGGCGGTGGGACCGCCAGAGTTTAAGGGCTCCATAAACCCGATCGAAGCTCAAACCTGGGTTATGGAGATGGAGAAGGTGTTTGACGTCGCCAGAGTAAGAGAAGACCAGAAAACCGCATACGCAACATTCATGCTGAAATCCGAAGCCAGTTATTGGTGGCAGGCAAACAAAGTACGGAGATGAGAAGGTGTGCTAACCTGGGGATGATTCAAGGAGATGTTCTTCGAGATGTTTTTTTCGACCAACTCACAAAACCAAATGGAGGTTCAGTTTCTGGAGTTGAAACATGGGAATATGTCCATAGCGGATTTTGCGGCAAGGTTCAACGAGTTGGCTAGGTTCGCCACATACGAAGTGCATAATGATGAGAGAAAGGCAAGACGTTTCGAGCAAGGACTGAAGCCTTGGTTGTATAGCAAGGTGTCAATGTTATAATTGAACACTTTTGTTGGAATGTTAGAGAAGGCCATACTCACTGAAGGTGGAAGCGATGCGGTAATTAAATATAATCAGGATCAGAAGAAGAAAAAGAGTGAAAATGAAGGAACTAACAAGACTGGTGAAAGTAGCATGGGAGGTAGTAATAATCAGAAGAGAAAGTGGTCTGATAACTCGACAGCTGGAAGTCAACAAGGAGGGCAGAAGAAGAAGATCGAAGCGTGCCCAACATGCAAAATAGCTCATCTGGGAGTTTGCATGAAGGGAAAACGAGTATGATACAATTGTGGTCAGGAAGGCCACATAGCACCTAACTGTCCTAACCCAAAGAAGGGTGCCTGTTTCACTTGTGGCTCAAAGGATCATCTTGCAAGGGATTTCCCTAAGAAGGGATCTTGAGGGAAAGGATCAGGAGAGAATAGAGGAAACAGTGGTGGAAGCACTCTGACTATCGCAGGACCAACTGCAACCAACTGACCGACTGCCAGAACATTCAACATGACAGTACAGGATGTAGTGCAGTCTCGTGATGTGGTATCAGGTATCATTCCGATCAATAAAGTTAATACTTATGTATTATTTGATTTGGGTGCTACTTGTTCATTTATATCTGATGACTTTGCTAAGAACTTAGAATTGCATAAGGACGAGTTAGAATACCCCATGAATATAGAAATTGCGAATAGAGAAATAATCCATGTTAAGTACCTGCATAAGAACTGTAGAGTGGATATTAAGGGCAATATCACGAATGTAGATCTATCCCTATTCGACTTGGAGAATTCGACGTTATCTTGGGTATGGACTGGTTATCCAATTATGGGGCGATAATTGATTGCCAGAAGAAGCGTATTAACCTTATGACTCTGTCTAAGGTTGTGAAGTATAGTAGCAAGTCGCCTAGAAAAGCGGGTTGTCTGACAATGATGCAGGCCAAAAAGTTGTTAAGACAAGGCTGTGTAGGATATCTAGCTTACATACTCGATAGTCGTAAAGAGAATACAAAAATAGAGGAAATACCAGTAGTGAGGGATTTCGCAGACGTATTTCCAGACGATTTACCAAGACTTCCTCCAGATAGAGCAGTTTAATTCGTGATCGATTTGGCTCCAAGAATGGCTCCAATATCGAAGGCACCGTACCAAATGGCACCGGTAGAGATGAAAGAACTGATGGTTCAACTACAAGAATTATTGGACAAGAAGTATATCCAACCGAGCGTATCACTGTGGGGAGCGCTGGTTATATTCGTGAAGAAGAAAGATGGGACAATGCAGCTTTGCATCTACTATAGAGAACTGAATAAGGTCACGATTAAGAATAGATATCCATTACCGCGAATCAACGACCTGTTCGATCAGTTAAAGGGAGCAAGATACTTTTCAAAGATAGACTTGAGGAGTGGTTATCATTAACTGAAGGAGAGACCAAAGGATGTACCGAAGACAGCGTTCAGAACACGATATGGTCACTACGAATTTTTGGTAATGTCATTTGGTCTAACGAATGGTCCTGCAGCATTTTTGGGCTTAATAAATGGAGTGTTCAAACCATTTTTGGACAAATTTGTAGTGGTATTTATAGATGATATTTTGGTATATTCGAAAACCAAGGAAGAACATGAAGAGCATTTGAGGGTGACGTTAGAGACATTGAGAAGGGAGAAGTTGTATGCCAAGTTTTTAAAATGTGAATTCTGGATTGAAAGAGTACAATTTCTTGGAAATGTGATCAATAGGGATTGAATTTCGGTGGATCCCTCCAAAGTCGAAGCTGTGATTAATTGGGATCAGCCGAAGACGCCGTCAGAAGTAAGAAGTTTTCTTGGATTGGCAGGTTATTATAGAAGATTTATTTAGGACTTTTCTAAGATCGCGACTCCGTTGACAAATTTGACTAGGAAATCGGTGAAATTCGTTTGGACGGAGAAGTGTGAGGAAATATTTCAAGAATTAAAGAAAATGTTGAGTACAACACCTGTGTTATCTCTTCTGGATGATACAAGAAATTTTGTGGTATATAATGATGCATTACATAAAGGACTTGGCTGTGTGCTTATGCAAAAAAGCAGAGTCATTGCGTACGCGTCACGACAATTAAAGGATTATGAGAAGGGGTATTCGACCCATAACTTGGAGTTAGCTGCAGTGGTTTTTGCTTTGAAAATTTGGAGGCACTATCTCTATGGGGAGAAGTGTGAAATATATACAGACCATAAGAGTTTGAAATATATGTTTACATAGAAAGACTTGAACATGCACCAAAGAAGGTGGTTGGAGTTAATTAAGGACTACGATTGTGAGATTCTATACCACTTGGGTAAGGCAAATGTGGTTGCCGACGCCTTAAGTAGAAAGGGTCGGGAGAAACTGATGATGTTGACCTATCAGGAGGAGTTAATTTCAGCAATGGAAAAGCTTGAATTGGAAGTGAAGTGTCCTATGGAGATTGATGAGAAGCTATTTTAGATGCAATCTGGTATAACTCGACTAGATAAAGTTAAGGAGGCTCAACTTCAAGATGACGAATGTAAAATGGTGAAAAAGAAGATATCCGAAGGAACCGAATCCAGATTCAAGGTGGATAAGGAAGGAATACTAAGATTTGAGAGTAGAATTTGGGTACCGCCAGTACAAGAGATTAAGGAAAAAATTTTGAGTGAGGCTCATAACTCACGATATTAAATTCACCCTGGTAGTGCTAAGATCTTCAACAACATTTCTGGTGACCAAATTTGAAATGAGAGGTTGCAGAATGTGTTGCCAAGTGTCTGACATGTCAAAAAGTGAAAGCAGAACATCAGAGGCCGAGTGGATTACTACAACCTTTAGAGATTCCGGAATGGAAATAGGAACATATTACGATGGATTTCATTGTTGGCCTACCGACAACTTAGAAAGGCTACGACGCCGTATGGGTTATTGTTGACCGATTGACGAAATCTGCACAATTCATTCAGATCAAAATCAGATTCAACTTATATCAGTTAGAAAGGTTATATGTGAAAGATATTTTTTCGAGGCATGGAGTTCCGGTGTCAATTGTTTATGATAGGGATCCGCACTTTACATCGAACTTCTGGAAATGTCCATAGGAATGCACGGGTACACAGTTGCGAATGAGTATGACATATCACCCTCAGATAGATGGACAGAGTGAAAGAACAATTCAGACATTAGAAGTCATGTTAAGAGCGTGTATAATAGACTTTAAAGGAAATTGGGATGATCATCTACCGCTCGTAGAGTTCGGTTACAACAATAGTTACCACGCTAGTATTGGCATGCCGCTTTATGAAGCGTTATACGGCAGAAAGTGTAGAACTCCGCTATACTGGGATGAAGTTGGCGAAAGATAATTACTAGGCCCAGAATTGGTACAACAGATAGCAGAAATAGTCAAAGTGATTCGAACAAGATTGATAGCAGCTCAAGATAGACAAAAGAAATACGCTGATCCCCACCGTAAAAATGTTGAGTTTGAATCAGGTAGTTATGTGTTCTTAAAGGTCTCTCCCTGGAAGGGAAAGATCAGGTTCAGAAAGAAAGGGAAATTAAGCCCAAGATTCATTGGACCCTTTGAGGTACTTCGTAGGATCGGAGAGGTTGCGTATGAGGTAGCCTTACTCCAGCACTCGAGAATGTCCACAACATTTTCCATGTTTCAGTCCTACGACCCTACAAACCCGATTACAATCACATGATTGAATATGAACCCCTACATTTTGAAAAAGACTTATCTTACAAAGAAATTCCTGTTCAGATTGTCGACCGAAAAGAGCAAGTTCTAAAAAATAAAGTAATACCTTATGTTAAGGTAATTTGGAGGAACCATAACGTTGAAGAAGCTATGTGGGAACTCAAAGAGAATATGATGAATAATTATCCTCTTTTATTTACTTAATTTATGTGTAAGCGATTCTGGGGACAGAATCTTTATAAGGGGGGAGAATGTAATGGGACGAATTGTTTGAGTCGTGATTCTGAGGACAGAATCCTTTTAAGGGGGGGAATATGTGACAACCGAGATTTTGTAATTTAATTTTAATATTTATTAGATCAAATAAATATTTTTCGATGATTTAATTATTAGATTAAATAATTAATTGATGAAGTTATGGTAGATTAATTTAATTATATGTTATATTTATTAAATTAATGTGGAGAATTTTTATTATTTGAAATACATAATTATGTGAGCTTATTGAATTAAAAGAAATATTTAATAAGCCTAATATTATTTTAATTAATTTAATAATTAATTAGAGAATTAATAATTGAGATAATTGATAAATGAAAAATTAATTATATGACTATGTCAATTAAATGAGAAGTTATTATATTTTATTTAAATTAAATTAAACAAGATGTTTGATTTATTATTTAATTGGGTGTGACATTATTAAACTATAGTATAAAAGATCTATTAAATTAAACGGTTATGATTTTTAAGAATAGCCAAACAAGGCCTTAGTGGGGGTTGGGAACAGTTATCCCATGATTGGGTAACTGACCACCACCACGCTAGTTCTTATACGCAACAGGCGTAATATTTTTTTTTTTAACGTATGCTAAGTTTAATTAAAAGTTGAGAGCTCAAAGAGAATTCAGAGGAATTATGGAAGAAACTCCGAGATTGAAGTAGTATCTGAAAAAGGAATTTTCATCTCTACTCATCCACACTTTGGGTAATCTCTTCAACCCAATTTCTATTTTACGTCATTAAAGTTTTCATAAAAATGGCTTTCAATTTTTCGGTTAAAATCTCTGTAGTTGGAAAGATCAATAATTATTTGTTTATATATGTGTTAAGATGTTTTTATAACATGATGTGCTATATATTATGGTTCCATAACCTCAGTTTTATGAAAATATGTCGTATATTGTTGCTACAAAATTACAAAGTATAGAAATATGGCCATATGGCCCTTACACGTAAATTTAATATGTCAAACATTTATTGTCTCATAAGTTTTATACTTTTATGTAAATATGTATGTTAAAGCGAAGAAAACAAACTTCGAATGGACAGATTTGGTGTTATAACGAACATGTGGTGTTAATTTTAAGTTTTATGTTCAAAACCTTCAAGAACAGAGAAATTACATGTTTTGATTATGTAAATTATGTGATTTAACTTGTTAAAATCATGCTAGAAGGGTTGAGTAGTAGTTATAAGTGTATTACAGTGTTTGGGTATGTCTAATTTCGTGTAAGAATAACTTAATTGGGTGTTTTGGCCATGTTCTGTAATTTTTCGCGAATTCCAGTTCATGTTCTAGTTCACCGCGCCGCAGTGCCGGCTGCAGGCATAAGACTCACGTTGCAGCGCCAGCCACACCGCATCGCCGAGAATAGGCTATATGGTGGCGCCGTAGCGCCACTCTGTAGTTTGTTCAAGAATGAGCATTTTAGTGGTTTTCATTTTATGGACTGTAATTGCAACTTAATTTAATGAACATAAAAATGTGTTCGTCATACAATGTGGTAATTAAATAGATCCTTAACATGTCAATAACACAATTATGTGTGAATTGAATTATTGAATGCATAATTAGCTTATTATTCGTGTAGTGTGATATTATGTGAAAATAAGCGTGAAAATTTGACTAAGTATAGACATAACCAGAGGTTAGACCAAAGAATGAACGTATGATGACTAGTTACTTTATAATTGACTGGTATTGTGATTGTAAATGTTGTGAGATCCTTAATTTTATGAATAAATATTGAATTTTCTCGAAATATTTTTTTTATGTTATGGTGTGGATTTGAGATAATGTTATAGTTGTAGGTAATATTTATAAATTTTGAAAAGTAAGCAAGTAGTTATAAAATATTCGATTGGTCGGGGAATATTCTTTTTGTCGGGGAATATCCGTACGATGGCACAATCATTGGTGGACCCCACAATGAAATTATTATCGTAATGAGAAAAAGACAGAAAT
Source organism: Panax quinquefolius (assembly GCA_020205615.1). Lineage (NCBI taxonomy): Eukaryota > Viridiplantae > Streptophyta > Magnoliopsida > Apiales > Araliaceae > Panax > Panax quinquefolius. The sequence goes on from CM035168.1 coordinate 67,083,005, forward strand.
ATCTTTTTATGAAAATAACGGCGGAAGTTTTACCGATAACTATTTAACTACCCGGTAGTAAAAGTACAATAATATGCGTGGTTGCATAGTAGCACACGGTATTGATTATTGGTGCTTACATGAGAAGTCACTCAGTTTTACTCAATAATTGTTACAGTAATTACTGTTCAATATTTTATTTTATTGATTCAATAATTGCTACGTTGATATTTTATATTATTGTTGTTTCAATAATTGTCACTGCACAGTATTTTCCATTGTCAAATCAATAATTCATATTATTTGAATAATATTACTAGATAGCATTATTGGCAATGTCTAGAAAGTTCTGTCAAGGAGAGGTTTGGTCACCTAATTCTTCTACAAAGTTGTAGAGAATTCGATTTCGTGTTGAATGGACAAAAAATTCGTATTTTTCTGATAAAAAGGCTATTTATTATGAATTACTGATGTTTTGAAAAATAAAATAGTTTTTATTAAAATTGGGTGGGACCCACTTTTGTTTTCAACATGTGGGCTGCGAAATTAGTTTTCAGAATTGGCATGCTGGTCTTGGATGGCTGGCATTCGTATAGAAAAAGAAAGAAATAATAATATTTTATTATTTTAGTCTCCTATGGCGTTCTAGCATTTTCCTATAAACAGACGCTTAGGTTAGAATTGAAAATCACACCAGAAATAAGTTTTCTTTCTCTTTATATTATCGAGCGTATTTTTTTTGAGTATTTAGATACTTTGAGAGTTCTTTATTCAAGATAAGTTTTCTTGACTTTACATCAGATATTCGATCGAACTCATCTTTGTTATTTTGAGGTAAGGGATGTTATTTTCTTCGTAAATGATATTATTTTCTTCAATATCATTATGCCAAAATTTTGATATGAATTTTTTTGTAGAATTTCTACCTTTTTGTGTCGGGATTACTATTCACGTATACGGCTCTATTCACGAATATGTCACTATTCACAAATACGACATTATTCATCGAAAAATGAACTTTTCTCTTTTTCGTCCCAGATGTCTATTATGGTTACTATCATTGATTATATCCATGTTTTGATCTTCATTCTATACTCATTTGGTTAAAGTTTTGGCTTCTATATTCCATGAAATTAGTAGAATATTTTTGATATTTGCGCTTCATCCAGTATCTTTTCATGGAAATATTATTCTGAGCATTCTTGATAAAGTTTAACTTATTCTTGCTGGAGTACTATTCACGGGTTACTATTCACAAAGTACTATTCACGGGGTACTATTCACTTGAGTACTATTCACCCGGGGTACTATTCATGATAAAAATTGATTCGATTTCGGTCCAAATCATTTTTGGTACAATATTATTCTTGAATTTTAATCCACAAAGCAGTATCATGTTGACAATTTGGACGTTATTGATTTTTGGATAAATTAAATTATAAATCTTTAAAAATTTATCCTTGAACTTGTTTTATTGAATTCTTATATCATTGTCATCATCCTAATGTTTATATTATGTTGAAAGTTATATGTGGCCTGTAGTGCATAGATGGACTTGGTATGATTATGACCAGGGATTATTCGGTATAATCATGACCGTAATGTTACAAATGATGTGGTAAAAGTCCTTATTGGCCCGTAGTGCATTGATGGACAATTTTTGGTATGATTATGGTCACGAATTCTCTTCGGCCAAGAGTGCAAAGATGAATTATTTTATGGCATGATTATGACCGTTGATGAAAACACGATTATCTTTGGCCCGTAGTGCAAGGATAATTCATGGTCGTGATACTAAAAAATATCATTGGCCGTAGTGCGGTGGATGATTCGATGATGTGGATTATTTATTGTCGAGTCTCGATTGATAAAATTGATGATAAATCTTTTAAATCATAGAAGATAGTAGATTTTATGCTTTACTTGACTCTTCTAATGGATTGCTTATTCCGCAGCAGTTGTTGATCTAAAACTTGTTGTTTATTATATTCTATCAGTTGTTATACTGTTGAAGGCTAAGGATAATTTATTTTGCATTATCTTAGTCATAATATTTCTTACTGGGCTTGTTGAGCTCACCCTTTTGCTTTCATTGTCCTCTTCAGGAAATGAGAACGTAGTCGGGACTAGTCAGGGAACGGAGTGACGATCTAGATGATAACATTAGTAGTCCTCACAATTCTGTGAAATAGTGTGATAATAAATGTATTGAGGACTCCATTTGAGTTGACTATGAAAGTAATATGCACATAAGCCAATCATGTTTGATGATAAAGCATATACTTTGTAACAATCTTATTCATTTATTAATAAAAAGTATTAATTTATTAAAGGCTTTTAATTATCTACATGATGCTGTTTTATAATATGTGATAAACCCATAGTTTTAAGCAATGCTTTTAGAATAATGGTGATGATCATTCTAATGAGATCTAAATTCTTAGAAAGCTTAAAACTAAAATAGTTCCCAATCATTGGATTACTAAATTGGGGATTAGTGAATCCGGATAGATTGGTACATACGTTGCTTGCTCATTGGATGAGGATGATTGATCTCATGATCATTTGTGTGGAGACACTAAAGCAAGTATGTAGGTGCTTATTAGAGAATAAGTTCATCGAATGTGGCTCGCTAAGGAATACCTAATGGAGTTTTATTTGCGCTGTCAATAGGAATTCTGTAGTGATAGTAAGACAAGTAATCCTTGGACTTGAGATCATCATAGTATCTTGTGTATGATGAGTTATACTTTGACATATTCCTTAAGACCCTTAGGGTATATCAAAGGTATGCTTGGGTATAATAAGTTGTACATGGAGATAATGTATGATCAATAAAGAATCTACCACTTCTAATAAAAGAAGAGAAATGTCTTATGTGATTCGATAAATGACAACCAAAGAGTCTTGGTTTAAGGCGAATGAAATTAGAAAGGAGTTTCTAATTTGCATTATTTGAGTTGTGCATTTAAGGATCGAAATACATATAATTAAATAAAATAAGACTTGACAAGAATTCCATGTCTTATATTTAATTGGGACATTGTATGGTGGAAGGATTGAATGAATCAGTGCAGTAACTATTTACTCAAAGGTTCTTTTATGATTAATGTTGAAATCTATATTATCTGGAAAGTCGTTGATCGCTAGGGAGGCTTATCCCTATTGTAGAATAAATATTATTTATTTAAATAAATTAATTATTTAATTTATTTATTTAAATAAGATTAGAATTGTTCTAATTGATTTATTCACAACCTAGGTTTAATATGGAGAACCTAAAGGGTCACACCATAAAAAGGAAGAATAATTATTTAAGAAGTTAATGGCATAATCGTAATAATATGTTATGTATATTTAATTTAATCTATGGTTATAGAATAAATTAAATAGCTTAATATTTATTATTTAATATTTTAGAAATATTAAATATAAATTAATAAGAGGAGTCTTATTAATATTATTATAATTATTATTATTTTAATTTCTAAAAGAGTTTAGGAATTAATTTAATATAAGTATTTCATTTATTCCTAATTGGATTAGGAAGGAAAATTAGTTAAAGGAGTTTTAATTAATTATCCCTAATAAGATTAGGGAGCTTAATTAATTAAAAGAATTTAATTAATTAAATAAAACCCAATTCCTTAATTGCTAAGGTGGGTTGCCCACATCTATTAATAAGAGGAGTCTTATTATGGGTGTATGGGTTGTTGACTTTTACAACGTAATAATTCCAATTTGTTGGAGAGTACCCTTTTTCTATAGAGATAGGAAAAACTAGGGTTTGAGCCATAAACACCCATCTTCTTGAATTTTCTTCTTCCTTGGTGGATCACCTCTAGAGGCCAAACATACTTGGGTGGCTAATGTTGATCAAAGGAAGGAACCAAACCCAGTGGATTCAAGTTGAACGCGAAAAGGATTGGAGGTGAACTTGTACCTGAGGAAGCTCGATCTTCAAGGGTATGATTTTATTCTTTATCTTTTCGTTTAATTAATAATTGTGCATAAAGGGTGATCCGGGTATATGGTTTATAAATAATTTTAAACTCTGATTTTTACACGCTTCCGCATTATTTTGCAATTTGATTGCGCACATGAATATTACAAACCAAATAGTGGCATCAGAGCCAAACCTTTATGCGAATTATTAATTGTTTTAATTTAATATGTATATTGATACGTGTTTAGAACAATTTAATTGGGCATAATTTTATTGTATAAAATTTAAAAAAAAAAAAAAAAAAAACCGAAACTGTTTTGAAAATCGGTACTAATATATATATATATATATATATATGGTACAAATCGGCAGGAGCATGAATCATTATTTTTTCCCACAGCTCAGCACACGGAATTAAAGGATTATGCATGTTTCACGGAAATAAATGCCCATGTGGCAGGATCACAATTTTTTTTTGTGTAAAGAAAGAACAGGATAAGCCTGCCACGTTTTGAAAATGCTAAAGGAATCCGGTTTTATATATATATGATATATAGGAACGGAAATCAAGGAATAAAACAACTCAAGGATTACATGAAAAACCAAAACCGGCAGCAACAACAATTTTTTTTTGAGACATGCAATGAACTTTCGGTTTTAAAAGGGGACGGATATATATATATATATATATATATATATATATATATATATTATGGTTATATATATATATATATATATATATTACTTAATATATATATATACATATATATATTCTTAATTATTATATAATTAAAATAAAATTTATTTTAATTTTAAAATAAAAGGTTTATTTTAATATTAAAATATAAAGTTTTATTTTAATTTTAATAATTTTATAATTAAAATAAAAGGTTTATTTTAATCTTAAAATAAAAGGTTTATTTTAATATTATAATAAAAGGTTTATTTTAATTTTAAAATTAAATTTCATGCTAACTAATTAGAGTTGGAATTGGATTCCATGATAACTAATTGGAGTTGAAATTGATCTTTCCTTAAATAAAGGAGTTTATTTAGATATGAAATAAGATTTCATATTATTCAAAATAAAGGAGTTTATTTGTGAATAGGAAAGAGAATCCTAATTTCCTTAAATAAAGGAGTTTATTTAGATATGAAATAAGATTTCATATTATTCAAAATAAAGGAGTTTATTTGTGAATAGGAAAGAATATCCGTGTTTCCTTTAATAAAAGATTTTTTTTTTACATGGAATTGGATTCCATAATTAATTAAAATAAAAGAGTTTATTTTAATTAAAGATTTTTTTTATATATGGAATTGGATTCCATAATTAATTAAAATAAAGGAGTTTATTTTGATTAAAATTTTGATTAAAATAAAATAGTTTATTTTATTCAAAATTGGATAAATTAAAATAAAATAGTTTTATTTTGATTTAAATTTGGATTAAAATAAAGGAGTTTATTTTGATTCAAAAATAGATTTTATACTAACTAAATTTGCCCATTAAATGATATCAATATATATATATTAAATGTTTATTATTCATGAGATGAATGTTATTTATTGATGCATATGATGATGTGTATGATAATAAATGGGATTGATTATGGACTATTGACCAAACGCGATTGGATTTTATTTTAGTTGGATGCATGAATGTATGGGTTTTATTAAATGGGGTCTGCATGACTCGCCTTCTCTAATTTTTTCTTAATGTAAATTCTATCTCCTCCTATGTACTTCCCTCGATCACGATCAAGGTTTCTATTTATTTTAAATAGTTTTGTAATAGGAATAGTTAGAATTAATTTTTGAAGAATTAGAGATCAAGGAGCAAGGAGCTTGAAGACCCGTTTGTAATGGAGCCCAGGGTTTAAATGTAATAGTTATATTTAAATATTATTTCTTGCACCCTAGAGTTTGACCTTTTGGTTCACTTGGTGGCTCTAGTGAACCAAACTAGAATAAAAGTCCATAATCAATTCTAGTATAATATAGTATTCTATATGTGCATGCTTATACTATATATATTATATATTATGCAAACATGCTTCAGATGTTCATTAATACGACGCGTATTTTATATATATATATATGCATGCGCTAAACAAGATGAGACAAATTAATAACAAACCCCTCAATTTTTTATATTAAGTCCTAAGCGCTCAAAGATATTTGGAATATCGAACGTCGCTTTCTAGCATGATAAAATTAATAGAGTATTAAATATTTAATATGAGTTTGTTGTGTCACCACAAGGCAAGTATTAAGTATTTAAGATGTTAATTTATCACATTTGATGCTTATAAAGAAAATTGAACAATATTGTTTTGTTGTGTCACCACAAGGATGATATTTTTCTTTTTTGAATATATGGAGTGCTAGGTCGGACTTAACTTGGATAATTTTGATTCTGGATGTGCCACCACTGATCAAAATAATCTAAGAGGCAAAATACAAGGAGTTGCATAGTTGATGTAATTGACAAAAGTTATCTACCTATTTATTTATATATAGTTTGTTGTGTCACCACAAGGCTATATACATTTGAAATGGGATCCTTATTCTCACTAGCAAATCTTTAATTAGATTTTGCCGTAACTATATAAGTGAGGGTAATATAGTTTGAAGAAAATAGTGGGAGATACCAATTTAAAACAAGACCTAATTTATTTTGGTAATTAATAAAAGAATGTATGTTAAAATGTTGTTAATTACAAATTCATTTACGTAATTTTACAATGTCTAAATTACTATCATCTGCGAAGCATATTAGATGCTAAGTTAATCGGAATCAATTAAACGGATTGGTTAAGGAATTTGAGAATAGTTCTCATATTGAAAAGCTATCTTATGTCCTTAATACGCCTATCCCCTCGCAATGGTTGCGCATAATGCCTCGAGGAAGAGATTGCTACTTTTAGAAAGTGGCAAGATGATGCATGATTGGCTCAATACATCATGCTCGCATCCATGAGTAACAAGCTTCAAATACACAAGATGAAACAATGGATGCTCCTACTATATTCCCCGCACATTAAGTAGTTGATGGTGAGGAAAGTAGGACCTGATAGATATCGAGATATCTAAGGAGCTCTTCCGATCTAGAATGGCCAATGGCACTATAGTACAGACAAAAGTTCTTAACATAATCAATTTGATTGATCAATTAGGACAATTGGTTTTGTCATGGATGGAGAGTTGAGCCAAAATTTGATCTTGCAATCACTCCCGGACTCCTTTCACAATTGTTGTGAATTTTTCATATGAACAAGCTAGATATCACCTCGCTGATTTGCTTAACATGTTGAAAAATGATGAGAGTCACTTTCCAACCTAGAAAGATCAAGTCTTACTGGTAGGGACCAAAGGATCTTCTGAAAAGAAGAACGATTCAAAGAAGGAAAATAGAAAGGCGTAAACAAAGGATAATAAGAACAAAACTGATACGGATAGCAAAGGAGTTTGCTTCCACCGCAATAAGCCCGATAATCGGAAAGAAATCATGGAGAAGCGTCTTGCAGAGGCTAACCAAAGAAGCTTAGTGAAGTTTTACATAATACGCTTTTGTTCATGATTGAAATAAATTTTTCTTTAAGTCAAGGTTCTACTTGGGTATTGGATACCGACTTTGGTTATCATAAATATAGATTTATGAAGGGACCAAGTAAGTAGAAAGCTAAACAAATATAAGTAATCCTACGTAGGGAAATGTAGCAAAGGTTGCCATATTAGCCATAGAAACTTATAGTTTAGCAATGCCTATGGGCAAATCTATTAAGTCAATAAGTTGTTATTGTATTCCACTTCTTGTTAGAAACATTATTTCCATTTTATTGTTGGACAATAAAATTTTTGGTATTATAATTAAGAACAATTGTTGTTCTATTTATAATGATAATGTTTTGTATAGAACTGGAATATTACTTAATAAATTTTGTATACTTGACTTACATGAAAATAATTTTGCATATTGAACAAATTAGTATAAGAAAAGGAGATGATCATTCAAAGAGTTGAATGTATGTATTTGTTGAAATACAAGTGTGAATTATTTGAAAGGTTCAAAGAATTCAGAAGTGAAACAAATTTGCAAAGTATTAAGATTCTTTGATTAGATCAAGGAATAAATACTTGTGCAATAAGTTTCTAGATCATCTCAAATGGTTTTTCTCATAATGGACACCTCATGATACGTAATAATTGATTGATGTATCCGAAGGAAAAATCATACCTTGTTGAACATGGTACGGTCCAAAATGATTTTACCGACATTCCAAAGATCCTTCAGGATTATGTCCTAGAAATGGTCGTGCATATCTACAAAAGGTAACCTCAAAATCCGGCCCCATGACTCCATAAAAGTTATGGATGGGGAGGATTCTAATCTTAAGTATGTTAAGATAAGGGTTGTCCAACTTATGTGAAAAAGGTTTCAAGGATAAGTTTGGGACAAGATTTGACATGTACTGATTTGTGGGACATCCTAAAGTAAGTTTAGGGTATATGTTCTATAATTCTACTTTAAAAAGGTGTTTGTTATGAAACACACGCCTTCTAAGATAAATGAGTTTATTATTGAAGGGGCTAGTGGGAGGATAATAGATCTTGAAAAGTTCAAGAACCACAAAACACTATAAGTCAAATAAGAGGAACTTATAGATAGACCTATTGTACCACAATGTAATCGTAGAATCGAATAATACAGAAGATACACAGGAGGTATGGATTCATCATGGATGATGATGATGAGGTACACATCATAGAAGATGATGATCCGAGTTACATTCGATGAGGTAAGACTTCTAGTGTGTACAAAAGGGACAAGAGGGGCGTAGTGACATTCCTAATATTATATGTTGATATACTACGGATAAGGAATGACATACCAATGCTACAATCAGTAATGATAAAATTGTCTAAACATTCCTCTATGAATGGTTTGGGAAGAGTATCTTAATTGGTGATAAAATCTATATAGATAGATTCAAGAGGATGCTCGACTTAACCCAAGGAACGTATATTCATTTGATGCTAAAGTCGTTTAGCATGGCAAACTCCAAGAGATGTCTCATGTCGATGAGCTATGGAGTGTATCTCTCTTAATAGTCCCCACAGACTCCTGAAAAGAGAGGTCGCATGAGTGACAATCATGTATGCAATGATATATACGAGACCTGATGTTGATCGGTCATATTCTGGAGAAGATCACTGTAAGACAGTGAAAAACATCTTAAAGTGCTTAACCGGCACTAAGGATGTGATCATATTCATAGTGGGTCTTAATTAAAACTAGAGGGCTTAACAGACTCAAGTTTTTCAGACAGACCAAGACGACACAAAATCCACTTTAAGGTAAAGTGTTATCTTGAACAGTGGTGCAGTGAATTGGAAAGGTTCCAAACAAAGAAAGAGTTGTTGGTTTAGTGATAAAGACAAAGTATATAGCTATAAATGAAGTCGCAAGTTGATTGTTTGGATTAAAAGTTCATTACTGTAACTAGAGCAGTTCCCAAGTCTCATCTTGGATCTAAACATGTGTTGTGGCACTTTCATTTGATTACTAGAATCATTGAAAGATGGGAAATCACTATAGAGATAGTGGACTCTCAAGAACAACATTACATATCCATTAACTAAAGCTTATCCAACAGCAGGATAATCGTCACTTAGAGAAGAAGAGTATAAGATACCATGGCGATTGGCTTTAGTGCAAGTGGGAGATTGAAAGTAATATGCACACAAGCCAATCATGTTTGATGATAAAGCATATACTTTGTAACAATCTTATTCATTTATTAATAAAAAGTATTAATTTATTAAAGGCTTTTAATTATCTACATGATGCTGTTTTATAATATGTGATAAACCCATAGTTTTAAGCAATGCTTTTAGAATAATGATGATGATCATTCTAATGAGATCTAAATTCATGAAAGCTTAAAACTAAAATAGTTCCCAATCATTGGATTACTAAATTGGGGATTAGTGAATCCGGATAGATTGGTACATACGTTGCTTGCTCATTGGATGAGGATGATTGATCTCATGATCATTTGTGTGGAGACACTAAAGCAAGTATGTAGGTGCTTATTAGAGAATAAGTTCAATTGAACGTGGCTCGCTAAGGAATACCTAATGGAGTTTTATTTGCTCGTCAATAGGAATTCTCAGTAGTGATAGTAGTACAAGTAATCCTTGGACTTGAGATCATCATAGTATCTTGTGTATGATGAGTTATACTTTGACTTATTCCTTAAGACCCTGAGGGTATATCAAAGGGTATGCTTGGGTATAATAAGTTGTACATGGAGATAATGTATGATCAATAAAGAATCTACCACTTCTAATAAAAGAAGAGAAATGTCCTATGTGATTCGATAAATGACAACCCAATAGTCCTTGGCCAAGGCGGAATGAAATTAGAAAGGAGTTTCTAATTTTCATTATTTGGAGTTGTGCATTTAAGGATCGAAATACATATAATTAAATAAAATAAGACTTGACAGTAATTCCATGTCTTATATTTAATTGGGACATCATGGTGGAAGGATTGAATTATCACGGTAACTATTTACTCAAAGGTTCTTTTATGATTAATGTTGAAATCTATATTATCCGGAAAGTCGTTGATCGCTAGGAGGCTTATCCCTATTGTAGAATAAATATTATTTATTTAAATAAATAAATTATTTAATTTATTTATTTAAATAAGATTAGAATTGTTCTAATTGATTTATTCAACCTAGGTTTAATATGGAGAACCTAAAGGGTCACACCATAAAAGGAAGAATAATTATTTAAGAAGTTAATGGCATAATCGTAATAATATGTTATGTATATTTAATTTAATCTATCATGATAGAATAAATTAAATAGCTTAATATTTATTATTTAATATTTTTGAAATATTAAATATAAATTAATAAGAGGAGTCTTATTAATATTATTATAATTATTATTATTTTAATTTCTAAAAGAGTTTAGGAATTAATTTAATATAAGTACTCTCATTTATTCCTAATTGGATTAGGAAGGAAAATTAGTTAAAGGAGTTTTAATTAATTATCCCTAATAAGATTAGGGAGCTTAATTAATTAAAAGAATTTAATTAATTAAATAAAACCCAATTCCTTAATTGTTAAGGTGGGTTGCCCACATCTATTAATAAGAGGAGTCTTATTATGGGTGTATGGGTTGTTGACTTTTACAACGTAATAATTCCAATTTGTTGGAGAGTACCCTTTTTCTATAGAGATAGGAAAAACTAGGGTTTGAGCCATAAACACCCATCTTCTTGAATTTTCTTCTTCCTTGGTGGATCACCTCTAGAGGCCAAACGCTTGGGTGGCTAATGTTGATCAAAGGAAGGAACCAAACCCGGTGGATTCAAGTTGAACGCGAAAAGGATTGGAGGTGAACTTGTACCTGAGGAAGCTCGATCTTCAAGGGTATGATTTTATTCTTTATCTTTTCGTTTAATTAATAATTGTGCATAAAGGGTGATCCGGGTATATGGTTTGTAAATTTTTTTAAACTCTGATTTTTACACGCTTCCGCATTATTTTGCAATTTGATTGCGCACATGAATATTACAAACCAAACAAACTACTATCTAGAAGACAATATTCGTTTTAAAACTCTCAGTTTATGCTTTGTCGTATTTTACACGACAATGTATTATTACGTTGTATTTGAATTTTGTACCATGTATTTGGCGACTCAAGATGGGTTATGTATACCTATTTTGGGTGCGTCATAGTGTGCATCAAAGCTTAGGGATATGATCCCTGGCTGAAATGTGTGACAGGAACTAGGAGGGGAGAGACGGGAAATTCCTTCGCTAGTATGACCTACCTAAGTTTAATCGGTATTTAATTGGTCGGTCAGAGTATAGGGATAATATGTGACAAGTCAATTAACTCTTATTTTGTGGCAGTATTTGAAAATGTTGAGAATAGAAATGGAGCACAGGAGCGCGATAATGAGTCAGCACAACCAAAAGGCAACGACCAACAGCATGATAATAATCATACCAGTGGCAACGACCATCGGAACAACGATAACCATCGTGGGGGAAATTATCATGCCAAGAATGGTAACCACTTCGGTGGTAATCATGACCAAGATAATAGAAGTGAAAATTTTAAGAAGAGAAGGTTCAATAATAATAGAAAGACAGCAACACCAGCACCTGTTTCCAAAGAAGAAGAACGACCACCGATCGTATGTTTCAAATGCGGACAGGAGGGACACATCCGTCTAAATCAGCACGCATAAAGAACCCAAAGTGTGTTTCAATTGCGGAAGAGAAGGTCACCTAGCTCGATTTTGTCATGTAGTGAAGTCAAGTCCAGCTGGGATAGTGACGCCAAATGATGTCCCAGACAAGTCAAAGCCAGTAGTTTAAGTAAGAGTGTTTTTCGAGGAACTCGAATGAAGTTATTACGGGTAAGTTAATCAAAACTCTTGCATAGTCTATACCTTATTCAATACCGGTTCTACCCACTCTTTTATTTCTCCTATTTGTGCTCAACGTTTAAATTTAACTTCGGAAAAATTAAACTTTGACTTATCTGTTGAAAGTCCGTTAGGAGAAATCTTCATTTCATGTGTTATCCAAGTCTTGGATGAGAGTCATAGTTTTTAAATGATATTTCTACCGTTAATAAATTTCCTGACGTATTCCCTGAAGACTTCTTGACCTACCCCAGAGCGTGAAAGTAAATTTTGTATTGACCCTAGTACAAAACCCATTTCAAAAACCCTTAAATATTTCTTCAGCCAAAACGAACGTAACATGCGCTGAAGACGTTGGCTCGAGCCATTTAAGATTACGATTATACCATTCAATACCATCGTGGGATAAACGAACGTGTTAGCCGACGTGTTGAGTAGAGGATCGTTGATAAGTAGGTTTTATACCTACCTATCAGGTATCTATTACTTGAGTTATTTGCTTAATCTCGTGTTTCTTAGTTACTTTTCAAGCATTTTGTGTTCGTTTTGTATATTATATGTTTGGTAGCTGTGTGAGCGACTATTGGTATGAAAACGAAAGGAAAAGCAATCCGGACATCATTTGTGCTTTCTTGTTCAATTCATGTTCTTAGCTTGGAACTTGGACTATATTGTAGAGCTTCTTCTTAGATTTCCAGAACATCTTGAATCATTCCAATCGGAGTTCAAATGCAAGAGTTATGACATTTGTACCAACGGACGTTGAACTTCACTATTTTGGATGGCTATTTGCCTAGCAGTCACTTCCAGTACAATTTTGACCTTCATCCGTTCGTTATTTCTCAAACCTCAAAGAATGAAAGTTGTAGATCTCGTCGATATCTTCGATTTGATAGGTGGTCGGTCCCGTAACTCCAGCCGGATCAAACGTTATGACCGTTTTACCATAGGATTTTGTAGTAGGAAAAACAATTAGCAGCTTACACCCAAGCCGGGGCTTGCTCTTTTAAGCCTTATACCCAAGCCGGGGCTTGGGGTCCTGAGTTCAAAATCAATAGCATAGCAAGCCAGGGCTTGCTATTTACAAGGCAACAAGCAAGCTGGGGCTTGGGTACATGCAGAAAGAGTAGTTTTTGTCAGAATTTGAGTATGATTAAGATTGGTTCGAGCTGATTGATTCAAGGACTTCCAAGAGGACTTAAAGACATATAAAGAGGCATATAAAAGGAGAAGAATTACAAGGATTAAATGCGAGTTTTTGGAGAATTCCATTAGATTAGATTAGAGTAGATTGGGAAAAACCCCTAGTTCTTATTAGATTTGGAGATTGAAGCAACTTGGAGACCATGGAAGATTCAAAGTAGGAGCAAGGAGAGAGCATCGAATCTATAGACAATTGATTCTATCTTCTTATCTTCTTCTGTCTTTATCTTTTAATGTGTATTCAAGTGTGGATTCTTAGTTTTAATTCAGTGAAATAATTCTTTGTTTGAGATTACAATGGATCTTATTGTGTAGTTTATTTTAATATGTTTCGCTATCAAATATTATGTTCTATTGTGAGGATTGTCTATTGTGATTTGGACTTAATTTCTTAATTGTCTAGGTAATAATTACCGTGGTAATCTATATGAACTCGAGAGATGAAGTATAGATTTAGATCTGACTATGATAGCATGTGTTTGTGATTTCTGCATAGATGGAATTCATGATTCGTGTTTAGTATAGAGATATGCCTTTAGGCCATATGTAATCTTATAGAGAACTTGTGCTTTAAATCCTTTTTAATTATAATTCACATAGAGATATAGTGGATTAGTTAATTAGGGTGTCTAACTTAATTATATCATCTGTGGATTTAAGTGAGTATGGGTATTATGCATCGAGAGGTGGTTTTATCTGCTTTAGTGTTCTTGATTAACAATTCAAGATAGAGAATAATTAATGAGAAGTGTGTTAACTTAAATAAAGCAATAAGTGAAGTTGTGATCTTAAATCTCCATAATCTGATTTGTAATTAGTGGTAATTAGAATTAGTTTAATTAAGTAATTTACTTTATAATATTAAATTGTTTGTTTAAATAAGATTTGTTTGGTTAAGAGTTAATATTTGGTAATTTATATTAATACATCCTCGTGGGAACGATACTCTACTTTCACTGTATTACTTGTTGACCACGTATACTTGCGTGTTATGCGTAATTAGATTTTACCCAATAAGTTTTTGGCTCCGTTGCCGGGGAATTAGTTTAATATTTTTTATCAATATTAATTTCAATCAAATTAGTTTTAATTTAAACATTTTTATTTTTATTTTTAATTCTATTCCTATATTTCTGTCTTTTCAAGTACCATGGATGACTTTACGTATCAATGGCCATACATGAACATTACTAAACCAAGGGAAACATGGATTGATGGATTAAATGCATTTTCTGTAGAATCAGTACAAATTGAGACAAATTCGAAGACGTTGGAGGTTATCGCAGCCCAACGGAGTCGAAGGATGGCAAACATGACTCAATCAAGGGAAACAGGGATTGATGGACTTAATTTATTTTCCGCAATATCAGCACAGATTGAAGAACTTTCGAGGATGTTAGACGTTATTGTAGCCCAAAGGAGTCGAAGGATGGCAGTTACGTGTGACTATTGTGCTGGCAACCATCAAAGTCATCAATGCACCGTCAGTTTTGAACCGGTACAATATAGTGGTGATTACCTAAACAACTATGTTGATCATAGTTATCATCAAGTTTGGGGGTATCACCTGGATTCTTCATGGAGCTATAATTATCAAAATCAATACTCTACTCCAAATCCAACATACACGCCATAATTCTCATATCAACCTCCATTAAAAGAAGAAAAGTCAAAGTTAGAGGAATTACTGTCAAATGTCATAACAAACCAAGAGGAAAGGATGATGAGTCAAGAAATATCGAGCCACAATTTTCAGCAGCAGATGGAACAACTCATCGCCACTTCAACTTATGGTCCTCAATACACAGATTCCAAAACTGAGGCAGGTAATTCGAGATTGGAGGAATTGTTGTCCAGGTTCATAGCATCAAATGAGGAGAGAATGATTAATCAAGAGAAGTCAATTCAGAATCTTCAGAATAATATAGATCAAATGACCAAAGCCGTAAGCAACCTTCCTCCAAACACTTGGCTTTATGACATGGATGACGAAATTGACAGAGAACCCGAAATGAATATACGACTGGATGAGCTACAAGATATCAAAAGTGTGGATACAATTGGAGATAATAAAATAGAGGTCGACGAAGATCTAAATTCAAAGAAAATGAACCGATTCTGTTAGTTACCCAAGTGCCTTCTCCACCAAAGATCAAGAATTCAGTCAGATTTGTAAAACCTTGCCTGCTAGGTAGTCATGTCGTCGGCGAAGCTCTTTATGACATAAGAGCGAGTGCAACAATGAAGCCATGGTGGGACGAGAAAGAGAAGATAGACGAAGAGCCCATTATGTTTGACACACTTCCATGCCCAAATATGATCACAAACACAATGGAGATAGCACCTAGTTATTTGCCCTTCTTCAAGGAGATTATACTGAGTCAGAGCATGCTAGGTGACTTTGATGCTATGGCCATCGCTTGTGGGAACCTCCCAAAGGATTATTTGCTACTGATGGATGGAGGATTCCTTAATTACCAAAGAGGAATTGGATAACGTTGACCAGAAAAAGTTAGGCTGAAAGACTGTAAATCAAGCGTTGACTGGGAGGCAACCCAGGAATTTTTTTTTATATTTATATGATTTCCTAGTTTATTTAGTAGATAAGAATCACGTTATATTCCAAAGTGCTATTCTAATCCATGTTGTCTCTCTTCATTGTAGTTATTGGAGGTTCAATGGATAGGAAAATGATCGTTGCCGCCATCGCCACCATCACCTCATGCATAGCTGATTACAGGGAAGTTCTCTTATACTTACCGCTATATTCTTACAATGAGGACATTGTAATTGCTAAGTTTAGGGGAGTTTAGTTTAGTTCTTTATTGCATGTTTAGTTTCATGTTTATGTTATGTTATTTTGCATATGTTGTTAATTTAGTTTAGGTTCATTATGTTTGCATTCATGTAGTACAACTACATAAGTAGTTGCATAGTAGTATAGTTTGAATAGCATTATATTCAGTTTCTTGTTAAAAAAAAATCAAAATTTCAAATATAATAGTTAGTTACTATATTCATCTTGCATGAGTCTAGCTGTTTGATAGTTACAGTCTATTTTGGCCAATGATGAGAATGGGATAGAGTAGACAAGTATAGTACTGATTATTAGAACTTTAATGTGATTTCTTGTTATGAATTGAATCTTTTCCTGTTTAAAACTGGTATAATTAGGTTAGCACGTTAGAGACAACTTTGTTGACTGATTAAGTTTAAATTGATACATAATTGACTTCTTAAGGATAATATTAGTTTGAATAAATGAATAGGCGAAGATGGCTAAATTTAGACAAAAACTTAAGTTTGGGGGAAAAATTTGGAATATATAAGCATAAAAAAAAAAAAGCAAAAAAATGATGAAAAAAAATACCGTGGCTAGTCTTGTTTGAAGCCTTTGTTACTTGAGCAAGTACGTCCGAGGGAGTGTCTTTACACCTAGCGCCCTAAGGTCTTATATGGTCTGGGAGTCGTTGGTCGAAAGCTCGCTAAGGGGTAGCACTGTTAACCTAATGGAATGAGACATTGCACAGTGATGGTTAAAAATAATGGGAAAAGAGTAAAAAGCCCCCGTAATGCAAAGTAAAGCATAAGTATCCCGGATTGGACTCTTGAACTTGCTAGATGTTTGACTTTAGTTAGATCTAGCTTGTTCATGAATTTTGTGAGTTTTCACTCTATGATGCCTTTAAAGAGATCTATTATGTGTTATATTTATCATTATATTAGTTAGCAATGTTGTTGAGCACACATGCACTATATTAGTGATAACAATCTAAGATTTGATGATTGATTTGGAAGTTGATGATTTGTTTTGATATGATGTATTATAATATTTACTTGATTTCTCTAAGGCCGGGTGAATAGACTTTTTTCTGTCATTCCTGCTGGATTCATAGTCATATAGATTAGTTGCATTCCATTGCATTGCATTGCATTTTTGTTTTGTTTTTGCTTGAGGAGAAGTAAAGGTTTAAGTTTGGGGGTATTTGATAAGTAGGTTTTATACCTACTTATCCTATATCTATTACTTGAATTATTTGCTTAATCTCATGTTTCTTAGTCACTTTTCATGCATTTTGTGCTCATTTTGTAGATTATATGTTTGGTAGCTGTGTGAGCAACTATTGGTATAAAAACGCAAGGAAAAGCTATCCGGACATCGTTTGGGCTTTCAGGTTCATTTCATGTTCTTGGCTTGGAACTTGGACTATATTGTAGAGCTTCTTCTTAGATTTCCAGAATATCTTGAATCATTCCAATTGGAGTTTGGATGCAAGAGTTATGACATTTGTACCAACGGACGTTGAACTTCACTATTTTGGATGGCCATTTGCATAGCAGTCTCTTCTAGTCCAATTTCGACCTTCATCCATTCGTTATTTCTCAAACCTAAAAGAATGAATGTTGTAGATCTCGTCAATATCTTCGATTTGATAGGTGGCAGGCCCTGTAACTCTTCCCGGATCAAAAGTTATGTTTGTTTTACCAGAGGACACTACAGTAGGAAAAATAATTAGCAGCTTACACCCAATCCGAGGCTTGCTCTTTGAAGCCTTATACCCAAGCCGGGGCTTGGGGTCCTAAGTTCAAAATCAGTAGCATAGTAAGCTGGGGCTTGTTATTTATAAGGCAATAATCAAGCCGGGGCTTGGGTACGCGCAGAAAAAGTAGTTTTTGTCAAAATTTGAGTTCGATTAGGATTGGTTTGCTGATTGATTCAAGGACTTCCAAGAGGACTTAAAAACATATAAAGAGACATATAAAAGGAGAAGAATTACAAGGATTAGAGGCGAGTTTTTGGAGAATTCCATTAGATTAAATTTGAGTAGATTGGGATAAACCCCTAGTTCTTATTAGATTTGGAGATTGAAGCAACTCGGAGACCATTGAATATTCAAAGTAAGAGCAAGGAGAGAGCATCAAATCTATAGACAATAGATTCTATCTTCTTATCTTCTTCTGTCTTTGTCTTTTAATGTGTATTCAAGTGTGGATTCTTAGTTTTAATTCAATGAAATAATTCTTTGTTTGAGATTACAATGGATCTTATTGTGTAATTTATTTTAATATGCTTCGCTATCAATTATTATGTTCTATTGTAAGGATTTTCTATTGTGATTTAGAATTAATTGCTTAATTTCCTAGCTAATAATTATCGTGATAATCTGTATGAACTCGAGAGATGAAGTAGAGATTTAGATCTGATCATGATAGCATGTGTTTGTGATTTCTGCATAGATGGAATTTATGATTCATGTTTAGGATAGAGATATGCCTTTACGCCATATGTAATCTTATAGAGAACTTGTGTTTTAAATCTTTTTTAATTATAATTCACATAGAGATATAGTGGATTAGTTAATTAGGGTGTCTTGCTTAATTCTATCATCTGTGGATTTAAATGAGTATGGGTATTATGCATCGAGAGGTGGTTTTATCTGCTTTAGTGTTGTTGATTAACAATTCAAGATAGAGAATAATTGATGAGAAGTGTGTTAACTTAAATAAAGCAATAAGTGAAGTTGTGATCTTAAATCTCCATAATCCGATTTGTAATTAGTGGTAATTAGAATTAGTTTAATTAAGTAATTTACTTTATAATATTAAATTATTTGTTTAAATAAGATTAGTTTGGTTAAGAGTTAATATTTGGTAATTTATATTAATAATTCCTCGTGAAAACGATACTCTACTTTAACTGTATTACTTGTTGACCACGTATACTTGCGTGTTGTGCGTAATTAGATTTTACCCAACAATCGTATATGTTTATGAGTGAAAATATACAAACCTACGTGAAAATAGCGAATATACGATTAGAACCGACTTTAAACGATAATGTTAAAGCTATAGACCCGGAGCTGATGAATACGAAGAAGAAGGTTCAAGAAGGCGTTATTCTAGTAGCAAGAGTCGATGAAGACGACCCATTTGAAATCCTCGATCGAGTAGGAACTGTGGCCTATAGACTCGCCTTAATGCCAAGTATGTCGCATGTTTTTCACGTATCGATGTTACGTAAATATATGGATGACCCGAACCACATTATTGATTTAGGACCGGACGAGATAGCGGAAGATTTAACGTATGAAGAGGTACCTGTTAAAATCTTGGGTAAGAAGGAATATATTATACGCTCAAAGGTTATACCTCAAGAGTTAGAATCTGACAAAGTGTCCTCATCTGTTCGGCATACCAGGTACGTACATAAATCTCGAGGGCAAAATTTCATAAGGAGGGGAGATTGTGAGACCCCAAATTTTATGAATAAATATTTAATTTTATCGAAATATTTTCTTTATGTTATTGTGTGGATTTAAGATAATATTATAGTTGTGGGTAATATTTATAAATTTTGAAAAGTAAGAAAGTGGTTATAAAATATTCGATTAGTCGGGGAATATTCTTTTTGTCAGGGAATATCCTTACGGTGGCACAATCATTGGTGGACCCCACAACGGAATTATTGTCGAAATAAGAAAACGACAGAAATATCTTTTTATGAAAATAACGACGGAAGTTTTACCGATAACTGTTGAACTACCCGGTAGTAAAAGTACAGTAATACGCGTGGTTGCATAGTAATACACGGTATTGATTATTGGTGCTTACGTGAGAAGTCGCTCAATTTTACTCAATAATTGTAACAGTAATTACTGTTCAATATTTTATTTTATTAATTCAATAATTGTTGCGTTGATATTTTATATTATTATTATTTCAATAATTGTCACTGCACATTATTTCCCATTGTTAAATCAATAATTCATATTATTTGAATAATATTATTAGATAGCATTATTAGCAATGTCTAGAAAGTTCTGTCAAGGAGAGGCTTGGTCACCTAATTGCACGCCAGTAAGGAGACATCCTTATCGGAAAGCCCTCTTTCCTGGGAACGACCTGGTTGTCATTATTGTGATTCTGTAATATTATTTTTAAATAATTAATTATTGATTTATATAATAAAAAAATATTTATTTTATGTGGACATAAATGATAGATAGGAAAATATTTATTTTATGTAGTTATAATTGAAGGAATTAATGTTGAGATATTTTATCAGTATTTTGTCGGATTGGAGGTATTAAAAACTCAAATCGATGTTCTTAAAGCTCTATTGCGTGAGTTATAATTTTAATCCGACCGTTGGATCGTTGTGATTTTTGGATATGTTATGCATATATAAGTTGAATATATGTCCACATATTCGGAACCGTTAAAAATTAACGTATGATTTGTTATGAATTTTAAAAGGTATTGAAAATCGTCCGTTTGTGGATTTCGGATATTTTCTATTTGGAATTTGGAAAAACTTTCTTCTGTAAAGTTGTAGAGAATTCGATTTCGTGTGGAATGGACATAAAATTCGTATGTTTTTGATAAAAGGGCTATTTATTATGAATTACTGAAGTTTTGGAAAATAAAATAATTTTTATTTAAATTGGGTGGGACCCACTTTTGTTTTCAACATATGGGTTGCAAAATTGGTTTTTAGAATTGGCATGCTGGTCTTGGATGGCTGGCATGCGTAGAGAAAAAAAAGAAATAATAATATTTTATTATTTTAGTCTTCTATAGCGTTCTAGCATTTTCCTATAAATAAACGCTTAGGTTAGAATTGAATATCACACCAGAAATAAGTTTTCTTTCTCTCTATATTATCGAGCGTATTTTTTTGAGTATTTAGATACTTTGAGAGTTGCTATTCAGTACAAGTTTCCTTCGGCTTTACATCCGATATTTCGATTAGAACTTATTTTGAGGTAAGGGATGTTATTTTCTTCGTAAATGATATTATTTTCTTCAATATCATTATGTCGAAATATTGATATGAATTTTATTATGGAATATTTACCTTTTTGTGTCGGAGTTACTATTCACGTATACGACACTATTCACGAATACAACACTATTCACAAATACGACACTATTCACCAAAAAATAAAATTTTCTATTTTTCGTCCCAAATGTCTATTATGGTTACTATCATTGATTGTATCCATGTTTTGATCTTCATTCTATACTCATTTGGTTAAAGTTTTAGCTTCTATATTCCATGAAATTAGTAGAATATCCTTGATTTTTATGCTTCATCCAGTATCTTTTCATGAAAATATTATTCTGAGCATTCTTGATAAAGTTTAACTTATTCATGCTGGAGTACTATTCACGAGTTACTATTCATAAAGTACTATTTATGGGGTACTATTCACTTGAGTACTATTGACCCGCGGTACTATTCATGATAAAAATTGATTTGTTTTCGGTCCAAATTATTTTTGGTGCAATATTATTCTTGAATTATACTCCACAAAGCAGTATCATGTTGACAATTTGGACGTTATTGATTTCTGGATAAATTAAATTTTAAAACTTTAAAAATTTATCCTGGAACTTGTTTTATTGAATTCGTATATCATTGTCATCATCCTCATGTTTATATTATGTTGAAAGTTATTTGTGGCCTGTAGTGCATAGATGGACTTGATATGATTATGACAATGGATTATTCGGTATAATCATGATCGTAATATTACAAATGATGTGGTAAAAGTCCTCATTGGCCCGTAGTGCATTGATGGACAGTTTTTGGTATGATTATGGTCATGGATTCTCTTCGGCCAAGGGTGCAAAGATGAATTGGTTTATGGCATGATTATGACCGTTGATGAAAACATGATTATCTTTGGCTCGTAGTGTAAGGATAATTCATGGTCGTGATACTAAAAATTTTCCTTGGCACGTAGTGCAGGGATGATTCGATGATGTGGATTATTTATTAAGCTGATTCTCAGCGATAAAATTGATGATAAATCTTTTAAATCATAGAAGATAGTAGATTTTACTCTCTACTTGACTCTAATAATGGATTTCTTATTTCGCTGCAGTTGTTGATCTAAAACTTGTTGTTTATTATATTCTATCATTTGTTATACTGTTGAAGGCTAAGGATAATTTATTCTGTTTTATCTTAGTCATAATATTTCTTACTGGGCTAGTTGAGCTCACCATTTTGCTTTCATTGTCCTCTTCAAGAAATTAGAACGTAGCCGGGACTAGTCGGGGAACGGAGTTACGGTCCAGATGATAGCATTAGTAGTCCTCACTATTCTATGAAATAGTGTAATAGTAAATGTATTGAGGACTCCATTTGAGTTGAATACTGTCTAGAAGATAATATTCATTTTAAAACTCTCAATTTATATTTTGTCGTATTTTACACGATAATGTATTATTAAGTTGTATTTGAATTTTGTACCATGTATTTGGCGACTTAAGATGGGTGATGTATATCTGTTTTGGGGGCGTCACAAATGGTATGTAGGATTAAATCAAGGAACGAGTATAATTAACGTGTAATCTACGCACGAGAAAAGTTTCCTAACCCTACTCGTTATAATTATATGCGTTTATAAGTTTATCTCTTTACATCGAGCAAATTCTCATTATTATTGATCAAGTCCATTTTGTTATATTAAAGTATATTAATCTTTCAAAGTATGATTCTGTTATACAATATTTATTCTATTGTATACCTCTTGAGATTGCTATTCGATTTAAATTATCAGTTACTGTTGAACCTTGTTAGACTAGCGAACCCTTAATGATTCGACTAGTCCATAGTTGATGAGCGTTGTAAATTTCAGAACCCTTGTTGAATTATCCAAACCAAACTTCCTTTGGTGCGGACTCTAATGTCAAATTGAGATGAACAACCCTGTATAGGGGATTACTTATGCGTTAGTGTTAAGATATTGTGCACAGTATGGTACTAAGGGCTGATCCGCTTAAGTACGAGAAGAAAAGTCCATAGTCTTATGACTGTTAAAGGTTTCAAGTATAAACACTTGACAACCTAGGACATAGTTCAAAGTCTTATGACCCTCAGAAGTTCTTTTGTTTCTTGTTATTCATTCTTGATTCAGAAGCTGAGTTTTCCTATTTCAGAAGTCTTTGATTTATTCGCATGTTATTATTCATTTTGTCATATTGTTATACTTGTGGGCAATCGTGCTCACTCTTCTATAATAATAAAATTGCAGTTAAGAACGAAAGATCTGACGAGCCTTCCACTAGTAAAGGCAAGGGCAAGGTTAACAAATGAAGAAGAATTGTTGTTAATATATATTTAAATTTCAGACTTGATGTTGTCAAAGACTTGTTATTTGTTTATGATTCCGCACAGATGTTTAAGGTTAGAATGACCTGGGATTTTATTTATTATGTAGATGATGTAACCCCATAAGGGGCAGATTTATTTATTTATTTCTATCTATTGCATGGTTTGCATTTATTATGGGTAGATAGATAGATGATATTTATACAGTGAATACCAAATCCTGCGAAAATGGAAGTACCCGGATTTGGGTGTGTCATAGTACATTATCTTCATAGAATCAAGCTTTATTTATTCAAACATTATAGACCATCTTTCTTTCATAACATAAATAGATCACGTCGTGATCTTATTCTATAATCATCTCCCTTAAAATTCGTTTCTTAACTCGTGATCGTTTTGTTTTACGATCCTCTTTCTTTCCCTTTTCATCATTTACGATTTCATTTATGTTTTTAATCTTACAGATTTTGTCTATTCATCATAATTTGTTATCTTGGCTATTGAAGTTAGGTAACTCCCATTTCTTATCTTTATATCTCTTCAAAATTCTTCTTTGAATTTCTTGTTTATATAACAATTCTTCCTTTAAGAATTTCTAACTTCATTTACATTGCACAACATTTCATTCGAGTTTAACATTTTCATCATACGTATCCATTTTCTATACTTGGTACACATCGAGTCTCTAATAGTTTCAATATGATGCGCTGAGTGGTTTTTCACAAACAAATAACAAACTAGGTTTCGAGTTGCTAGTTCGTATATACCTCCGCTCTATATAGGAATCGTTTAGCCCAGATACCATACATCAACTATTAAAGAGTACGATTGTACCATACTTAAATATAACTTTTTATTCTTAACTTCTTTATCATTCTCTTCTTATAGATATTGTCTATTTATTATCACCTTACATCCTTATTATTGGAGTTGGGTAACCCCATATTCATATTCCTTATATCTTTGTGAGATTCTTCTTTGAATCCTCTCACACATGTTGTCATCCCTTCTTTATAAATTTCTTAAATTACTTCTTATTTTTCAAACTATGTCTAAGCTTATTCTTTTATTATTTTCATCTTCCTTCTCTAAGAATATAGCCTAAGGTACTACTACCTAAGGTTTATAACCTACTTTTGATACAAATTGTAACGACCCCAAAATTCATACAATTCAACAATCGACTTTGGTCGTTAATAATACGTCTAACTTTTGATTTTACATTATTATTCGATGTTAAACTTAATAAAATGCGGAATAATTTAAACTTTTCTATCTTCTTACTTTAATTTCCTGAATCAAAACCTTTATCATATACACATCTCTGAATCAAGTTATTTTATGATTCGCTTCTTCAAAGTTATAATATAGAATCTTATATGTCAATCTGATAACTTTATATATCAGATAACTCAAACTTTACAGTTTATCATTACATAATCATTGTGATTTATCAAGTACATATCTTAAAACCTTTATCTTTACCTACCTTTGCACCATACATAGCTTATTACTCACCTTATCAGAGTTAATAAATAAAACTTACATCCATTTTTAATACTCTTTCATACAACAAATAAAACTTAAACTTTATAACTCAACATCTATTAAACATCATACATTATTCGGAACCCTAAACATGGTTCAAATAATAATAATTCAGCCAAAGTGTATAAATCCTCAAGTATCACATTTGATTTATGTCTTTCAAGTAGCACATAACTTTACCTTGAATCTTTAACCTGCAAAAGTGGTTATTTGTAAGGTTGAACTTGACAGCCTAGCAAAATCTAACAGTTATCATGCATCACATAGCACATAATAACATGCTCAACATATATCTCATAAACATTGGACTAACATAACATACATGTTGCATTTAATATAACAAGTATAAAGATTTAGTTCCTTACTCAGTCAACATTCACTACTCAATCAACGTAGTCATAAATTGACTTTAATATTTCATTCTTTCAACATGTCTATAACACATCATGCTCTTTGCAATAAAGATTTAAAACAGTTCATCATCAAGTTCACATAGCAAATAGGAACTGAAAGACTTGCTTTGATCGTTGTTTACTGATAACAGTTTAACAACTTAGAGATATTTGCACTTCACATGCCCTACACAATTATATAATCATACACATCAACTATTAGTCACATAGAAACGCATAATAGTTATAATGTAAACTTTACTCTACATCCCATATCCCTTCTTATTAATCAATACACAATGTTCAATTTGATTGTGTTAACTTTCGACTTATATCTCACTATATTTCATACTCGAAGTTCATTCAAGTGATTAAGTCTTGCTAGGAATCATTATTAGTTTTATATTAAACCCATTTCATATCTTATAATATTCATTTCATTTGACTTAAAACACTTTTTACGTTCATTAACACTTGTCACGACGTTTCGACGTTCATTCGTCACACGCCCGATTTATCTCTTTTGTGTGTGCTTAGTATGATTATACAACTTATCTAATATATCATTTATTAATGTTAAGCATCATTATGTTTACTAACATTCATGTTTTATAACTTAGAACAACATCTTTTATCGTCATAAGCACTACACTTGCATACGTGCATGCCCGAGGCTCTCTGATTGTCCCCAAAAATATAACAGTCCTTAAGATGACCATTTTGAATAATTAAAAAATAAGAGTTGTAGGTCTATTCTTCCTTGTTACGAATCATTTTGAATCGCCTCAATCGGATTTCGTAAGAAAATGTTATGCCTATTTTACTAAAAAATGTCAAAACAGTCACACCTGACACACTTTGGGCGCAATTGCTACCAGATTAAGTTTTCGATATATAAGCGCATTACGCCCTAGAGGGCGTTGCGCCCAAAATGACTTAAGACGCAGTCTTACACGCCAATTAGTAGAATCGGGACTCTGTAGTTCACTGTTCTCGCAATTTTTGAACATTTTCTCCTTCTAATCTTCATAACTTGAGTTATACACATCCAAATTAGTTCATTTTTGATTATATGGATTCGTAATTTATAGAACTACAACATACTAGAATTATAACAATTTAGAGAAACACTAACTAGTCAAAATCTTGACCCAAAACTCATATTTATACTAAACTTTCATGTTTTAACATGTTTAGCGAATTCATTCACTACGAATTCGTTTCTTAACCAAATTGATTCATTCAACTTGCGTTCTTTTTGTTTCTTATCATATTAACAGAATTCATCACCAATTTTACAATTATAACATAAACTCCTAACAAATTTTAGTCTCAAAACAGACCAAAAAATATATATATTAAACAAAACTCATACTCTTCATCCTTAACATGATTTTCATGATTTTGACAACTCTAAAATGGTTTATATATGACATACCACAGATTATACACACCTATAGACACATATATCATTATCCTTCATCAACCCAAACTAATTTTATAGAAACCTAATATTTGAGGGAAACAAAAGTAGAGAGTTTAAGGTTGGATAAATACCTTTTGATTCCTTCTTAACCAAATTAGATGATGAATAAGGTTATTTTCTTCTTGTTCTTCTAAAGCTCTTCTCCATTTCTTAGAGAATTCTCTCTTTTTTCTCTATTTTTCTCTGTTCTTCTTCCCTTCTATTCTCATGCTTAGGCCAACTTCTTACGTAAAAAAATAAAACAGACGCAAGAAAACTTAAACATATAAAACTGTCATAATAATAAATATACTAATTATGTATCATTTATAAAAATATTTATTATATTTTTTTAATTCAAAAGACATAAGACTTTGTTTGGCAAAACACTTTTAAAAATAAAGACTTAATATTCCTTAAGCCTAGTATAGTAAATCCATTGAAAACACTTTTAATTTATTTCAATAAATCATTTATACTATAGTTTATTGTCTCCACATTATTTACTTGGATTTCCGTATCCAATCTTAATTAAATAAACAAAACTAATTACCACAAAATTATAATTTTCATTATAATTTTACTTAATAAATTAACATATCACTTTAATTACTAAATTAAATTAAAACAACATTCTACCAAACTATATAATCCTTAACAACTCCCTAATTTAGTTATTAAGTTAAATTAGAATATTATCTCATAAATTTAATTCATCACTCTTTTATCTTAATTAAGTTAATTTGTATAACTCATGAATTATTTACTTACTAATAAATAATCCAACAAATATCTATTAAACAACAAACACATCAATTAAAAATATTTATTTAATTTAATAAATATTTGAAATTACAAATAAAATTTTGGATTGTTACAATGAATATGAAGAAGAAGGTGCAAGAAGACGTTATTCTAGAAGCAAGAATCGACGAAGAGAGGAAATCTCAACCCTCGATTTTATTAGTCTATTTGAAATCCTCAATTGAGTAGGAACTGTAGCCTATAGACTAGCTTTACCACCAAGTATGTCCCGTGTTCATAACATTTTTCACGTATCGATGTTACGTTAATATGTGGACGACTTGAACCAAATTATTGAATTAGAACTAGACGAGATAGCAGAAGATTTAACGTATAAGGAGATACCTGTTAAAATCTTGGATAAGAAGGATCATATTCTACGCTCAAAGTTTATACCTCAAGAGTTAGAATATGACGAGGTATCATCACCTCTTCGACATACCAGGTACGTATGTCAATTTCGAGGACGAAATTTTAAGAAGTGGAGGTTGAAAAACCCCAAATTTTATGAATAAAAAATAATTTTCTCAAAATATTTTTTTTAATATTAAGGTGTGGATTTGATATAATGTTATAGTTGTGGGTAATAATTACAAATTTTGAAAAGTATGTAAATTGTCATAAAATATTTGATTGGTCGGGGAATATTTATTTTAACAGGGAATATTTGTACGATAACATAATTATTGGTGGACCCCACAATGGAATTATTGTTGGAGTTCGAAAACGACAGAAAATATCTTTTTATAAAAATAACGGCGAAAGTTTTACCGTTAACTGTTGAAATACCCGATGATAAAATGATAGTAATACACGTGGTTGCATAGTAGCATACGATATTGATTATTGATGCTTACGTGAGAAGTCACTCAGTTATACTCAATTATTGCTACAGTAATTGCTGCATAGTATCTCACGTTATTGATTCAATTATTATCACAATATTTAATATTATTAAATCAATAATTGAGACGACAAAGTTATTCATATTATTATTTGCATTATTGATAATGTCTAGAAAGTTCTGTCGAGGAAAGGAGTTTGATCACCTAATTGCGCGTCAATATATAGAAATCCTTATCGGAAAGCCCCCCCTTTCCTAGGAATGATTCGGTTGTTAATATTGCAAGTTATATTATTGATGAATAATTGTTGTTTAAAAATGTTTTTTGTGAAGCCATATGAATTGAGATAAATAAAGGGTATTTTATGAAGTATTTGTTATAAATTTTGCTTATTATATGGACCCCCACTTACCCATTTTTCAAAACATGTCAGTAGAAATTATCTCAGTTTTGATATATATATATATATATATATATATATATATATATTATAATAAGTTTTGTTTTTTATAAAAAATAGAATATATTATATTTTATTATGCATAATATTTACATAGTGTCTGCATAGTGTTTGCATAGTAAAATTAGAAAATTTTAGCCGAATCTGTGATTTCCCCATTGTGCAGTCCATGATTTTTCTTTTACTGTGCATCCAAATAGTATCCAGCCATTCTCCTATAAATAGGATGCTGAGTTTAGAAAAGAAAATGACACCAGAATCAGAGAACTCTTCTTCTATAATATTGAGCATATTTCTTTTGAGTTAAAGGAAGCTTTGAGTGTAGAAAATAGTAAAAGTTTTCTTCAAGAATATATCCGCTATACCAGTCAAAAATACTCTTCCTTCCAGGTAAGGGGTATTATTTGTTTCATATTCGCTTACGATATTATTTTTCGTATTCGTAAGATATTTTATTTCGTTCAATATTCGCAAGAAATATTATCTTCGTTTAATATTCGTAAGGAATATTATCTTCATTCAATATTCGTAAGAAATATTAATTTCGTTCAACAGTTGTAAGGGATATTATTTTTGTCAATATTCATAAGAAATAATATTTTCTTCCATACTCTGTAGCATGTAAGTAATATTATTTCGTTTCAGATTTCGAAATTTATATACATTTTTTAAGTATTGCTTCTATACTCCTTGAAATTAGTAGAATATTCTTGAAATTTGCACTTCATCTAGTATATTTTCATGGATATATTATTATGAACATTCTTTATAATTTTTAATCTTTTCATGCTAGGGTACTATTCACTCGGGTTCTATTCACCCGGGGTACAATTCATGACAAAGATTGATTTATTTTCGGTCGAAATCATTTTTGATACAATATTATTTTTGAATTTACTCCACAAAGCAGTATCATATTGACAATTTGGACATTATTGAATTATAGATAAATTGAATTATAAATCTTTAAAATTTATCCTTACTGTCATTTAATTAAATTCTTATATCATTGTCACCGTCCTCATGTTTATATTGTGATGAAAGTCATCTTCGGCCAATGGTGCAAAGATGAATTGTTGTTTGGTATAATTATGACCAGGGATTATTCGGTATAATCATGACCTGTAATAGTACAAATGATGTGGTAAAAGTCCTCATTGGCCCGTAGTGCATTGATGGACAGTTATTAGTATGATAATGACCATGGGTTCTCTTCGGCCAAGGGTGCAAAGATGAATTGTTGTTTGGCATGATCATGAGCATTGGTGATAACACGAATATCCCTGGCCCGTAGTGCATGGATAATTCGTGGATGTGATACTAATGAATATCCTTGACCCGTAGTGTGTGGATAATTCAGTGATGTGTATTATTTATTAAGTTGGGTCTCAACGATAAAATAGATGATAATCCTTTTGTCGACGTCGGGATTTTTATTTATCCCTTTTCTATTCTTGTTCTTTGGTGTTCTAATGTTATGTGAGATTTGTTTGAAAAAATAAGTGAAAATGTCCATACGATATATATATGACGATTTGACTGTAAGAGTCGCCAGTTGGTGTTTTTAACTGGTTGCACCAACGCAACCGATAAAAGGTTTGCACATTGACCCAGTGATGTGACACTGCTAAACAGGTCTGTGAAACCAAGATTTATTTGGGTTCGGGGGCTTGATTATGCGGCGGGAAGGTGTTAGGCACCCCCCAACATCCGTGTTACCATGGTGACCGCCACTTTTCAAGAAACTATTATATAAATGTGTGTGTGGGTCAATATGTTGTTTATTTGGAAGTAGTGCGAGGCCTCGTTCGCACCTATATACAAAGGGTTTGAATTTATATGAAAAATTCAGTTTTAAACATGATATAGCAATGAGTTTTTGTAAAAGAGGTTTTTCAAACCCTGTGTTCAATAGTAATTGAGACCTTTTCATAATTCCATTTTATTATTAAATGTTTGGCTTGGTTGCTTTTATTTTCGAGATACAAAGCATCTTCGAGAAAATAATATATAGCATTGCCGAACTCCTCATGGGCATGAAAGTCATCTAAGGAAATTCAAACACCGTGAATAATTCACAAGCTGCTTATAGCTGAAAAATATCCATCACAGGAACCGAATCTAGATTCAATGGACTGAATCTATGATCACATGATTACTAGGCTCACATGATGTCGCAGTTTATATAAAAAGTAGTAAATAGTTATATATATAAAAGTTATTAAATATATATATATATATATATATATATATATATATATATACAAACATGATCAACCACCACGAAGCACCTCCACGGGGGATCAGAAATGTAAATATATAAAAGCGGTAAATATATATATATATATAGAGAGACATGATCAACCACCACGAAGCACCTCCATGGGGGATCAGAAATGTAAATAAAGCAATAAATGCGATCAATCATCATGAAGTAAACTCTCAGGCGGATGTAATATAATAGAAAGAAAAGAAAAACATTCAACCACCATGAAGTAAACTCGAGCAGATTTAAATGTAAATAAAGTAGTAAAAGGCCACGAAGTAAACTCCATGCCTAACAACAATGTAAATATATATATATATATATAAGTGGTAAACGCACATGATATATATCAATCCCGGCTCGGTTTATCATTTTAGCGATATATCGATATATATATATATATATATATATAATATATATATATATATATATAAAATCTGGGCTAAAATCCAAAGCTCATCGAACAGAGTATGAAAAAAGTTTATATATATATATATTTAAAAGCAAATAAACGCTCCAGACGTGAGTCCATGCATTATCGTGGCATAACTCGATAATGTTAGTCTATATATATATATAAACAGAAATGAAAACCACGGACCGAAGTCTGGGCATACATACACAACACGACTCTCAATGTGAAGAATAATGTGTGCAAAGATGAAGAGAAAGGATTTATAATGTGTAAGAAGGCTTATAGTGGGCTGCCAAAGAAGACTTTTATTACTTTAAGTAGATGAACACTCGGCTCTCGTTGATAAAAATATAGCTATATGTGAGCTCACAGGTGTTTAAAATGAGAAAGCACTCAATATAGGGTGTGTACAAAGTAAATTTGACAGGGCTTCCTTGCCTTTTTTTCTCTTGAATATGGCCACCCCAAGCTCTATATTTATAGATCTGGGAGCCGTAGGTGTACCTGCGGTAGCCGCAGATGCAACTGCGGCTGCCCGGGGTGCCCCGAGCTCCACGAGTCCCGCCGTCTCAAAGTACGTGCATGCGTGCAACGTGATGTCCGCTCGAACTTGCAGAACATCAATCCGAGCATCCGATTGAGATGTATAAGACTTGTTTTGGACTGCTGTTGTCGAGAGCTATGCAATGACATTGAATTAGAGGTTGTAGAAAGTCAGAAATATAGAACCATGCCCTATCTCTTCAAGCTTCAAATTCTATCTGGTGTGCTGCCTTGAGTAGTAGTCACTCGGGATTGCAACTCCTTGGTTCTTAATGGACATTGTTGTGTAGAATGTATGTTGAGATGTTTCTTAAGACGGCTCCATGTGGGGTTGAGGTGGCAATTTGACGACTTTGCCCTTCACCAGGGTTATCTCCTGTTTTGGTTGATAAAGCAGACGTTGCTCAGGGTTATCTCAGAGATTGGACTACTGCAAATGTTGAATTCCCTCAGGGTTGTCTCTGAGGTGTGCCTGTCTTCCCAGGGTTATCTCCAGGTTTGGGAATTGAGTGCCTCGGTGTGATTCCTGAGGTTGAAGCTGACTGGATGAGTTGAAACGAGCATCTCCGGGGTTATCTCCGGAACTGCAACAGCACTCATTGGGGTTATCTCCATGGTTGATATTGTCCCGATGTTGATTTTGGGACTAAGACTGTACATCTCGGGGTTATCTCCAAGATGAATCGGCCTTCTCCGGTGGAATTTCTGATTTTTGCACTACTTTCCTCGTGGTTATCTCCGAGGTGGGGAAATGATACTCCCAATATATTTTTCGGGGTTGAAACTGAACTTCCGGTGATATTTCTGGGATCAAGCTGAGCTGTCTTCTAGGGTTATCTCTGAAAGAAGATTCAGTACTTCATGCAATGTTAGTTGTGACACCCCCAAATTCGGGTACTTGAAACCCGAACTCGGTGCTTCACGATACCATTTCTATGAGCAGAATTAATACTAATAATAATAACAATAATATAAATATCAAGCTTAATTTACAAACATCAGAGTCTAATCCCAAGTACGCAACCTTTACTACAATACATTACATGATAGATAATAAATATCATTGTCTTAATACTGTCTAACTATTACAAGAGATAACATAATCATATTCTGCTTGCTTTCCTTTTCACTTGTTCTTGTCTGAACCTTCAGGTTGATCACGCTTAGGTGAAAACATTTAAATTTAAAGCAAGAATGAGCATTTGATTGTCCAGCAAGTAATAACAACTATAAATATAATTAGCTGAAAGAATTAAATATTTTCTTCGTACATCACTTCTACAACGAATTAATAGTTGTGAAGTAAACTGAACCAATAATAATAACATAACAATTCTATCTCAATTTTTTGAAACTACGCATTGACTATATATATATTATATATATAGGGTTAGTTGACATACTATGAACATTGTTTTTAATTTTCGAATAGGTTTAGCAGAACTTCATCCGCAAACCGTCATAACATACGGGCTCGAGGGTGATCATTCCAATGTGCCCTGTATTAATCAATACTACATACAAGAACGATATTATCGTTCACTCTGTCCACCTTGGGTCCATAAAAGGTTTCCCTTGGTCGGGATGTTCATACTTAGTATGGAATCCGAACCAAAACAATTTGATTGGATACAAAAAGGTTTTATCATATTCAACGATATTTCTAAATATGTCTCTAGCTGATCAAATAGCTTAGAGGTATATATATATATATATATATATATATATATATATATATATATATATATCAACTTATGATTAGATACAATGATTATCCAAGTGGGGACACTTGTATAACCATGTTAACGAACAAAATATATATCTGAATTACCATATACTAATATGTTGATAAACAATGATCTGATATAGAATATATCACAATAGGGTTAATAATCTAGCATAATAATAATATAATTCTGAAACTTTCTTACTCATATCCATTGCATAAAGGAAATGTAAAGGTAGGATACTTGCCTGGTCTGCTGCTTACAATACACAACTTAGTTTTATCTTTTATACTAAAACCTATCATTAATAAGATCATTCTATCGATTAGAATCACATATCATAACACATAGTACTGCTTATTGCAGTCAACATATAACCTAATCACATTGTCACACAGGTTTCACAGTCATTAAATCACAAACAAACACATATACAAACACATTATGTAAGTCTAGATTAATTTCTGAAACCTTTTGGTATACCGACGACTTTATCGGGTAATAATCGAGTCTAAGACTCTATCCAGTTAGTTTAATAACTGTAATTATCAGTCATATTATTTTTAAATGACTTAAAATAATTTTTAAACACTTATTATAATTTATCATAATTTTCAAATATCGGAATCATAATTAAATGATTTAAACATTAAACAATTCTACTATCATTAATATTTAATCAATATTAAACTATTTATGGAACCATTGCCAAAATATTAAAGTCATTTATAATAACTCAAAATATTTTTAAAGTATTAATATTTCCTTAAATAATTTTTAAAACATTTAAAATCATTTTTAAATAATTATCATTAATATTTAAGTATTAATGTCCTATTTATCCAAATATTAAAATTCATTAATTATAACTTAAAATATTTTTAATTCATTTATATCCATTTTTAAATGATATTTAAATTAATAAAACCATTTTAAAACTATTTATTTATTGTAATTATTAAATAAATTTAATATACTTAATATTACATTATTATCAGTAATATTGATTTATTAATGAAATTATACTTTAAATATTAAAAATTACGTTTTATAACTTAAAATATCTTTAAACATTTTATTTTCATTTAAAATGATTTTTCTAATATTAAAATCATTTTTATATTACTTTATTTAATATAAATATTAAATAAATCTAATATCCTTAATATTAAAATATTAATATTTTTTTCATATCAAAAGTTATACTTTATAACTTAAAATATTTTTATAATCTCTAAATCATTTTTATATAAATTTTAAATCATTAATTCTATTTTTCATCATTTATTTAATATCTTTATTAAATAACTTAATCATCATTAATATCTAATTATTAATGAAAATCATCACAAAATATTAAAAGCTATAGAAAATAACTTAAAATATCTTTTTATATCATAACATATTTTTAAATGTTTTTTCATATATTAAAATCATTTTAAATAATTTATTTAATATTATACTTAAATAAATTAAATACCTTTTATATACCAAAATATTAAATATTTATGAAATATACTTAAAATAATTAAAAACTAATTTTAGGACTTTAAAATAATTTTTAGTAAATTAATTTGTAATTTTAATAATTTAAAACTATTTTTTTCTATTTTTAATCATTTTTCGGAATTTAGTAAAATAAAATTATTAATAATCGTCGCTATAGGCTATAGCGACACTCATATGTCATGTTAGGTGTTCTTGGCCTCAAGAACACTGACAAGTCAGTGGTTGAGATGCCCTGTTTGACTGAGTCTAATTCTTATCTCTAAATGTTTCTTGGTTATGTAAAATATTTTTCATGTAGTTTTTATGTAACAATACAATTAACAATCAAAATCCAGGTCATAACATACAACATCATGAAAATCTAACCATTCAAACATCCTGTCAGGCGTTTATGGGTTTTCCCAGAAACCCAGAAATTCGAGTCCCTTGTTTCGTGCTCAATTTACGCTAGGTTCCAGCCTTTCTTCATGTGATATAACGATTTATACTTATAGAGTACATGTCAGGGAACAATAAAACAACATCAGATCATCATATTATCAACATAATCAAGATCTATAGGCTGGTCAAAGTACCCTCCCGGAACTGTTCTTGAACATTTATGGGTTTCCCAAAAATGTTCTTGAGCAGTTTCGGCTAGCTGAGTTTGACCATCATTCAGATCGATTCTGTTAAGTGTCTAGGTGATATAAAAGATTTAACATGTAGTCTTCATGTCAGTATACACCTACAAAATAACAACATGGCAAAACAACTTAAACATAGCAAGATCCAAGCCCTATAAAAACACACTATCGAGGTTTCGGGCCGATTCTGGCTTGTTAACGAAGCGTCACAATGCCGATTAACCAACTTTGACCTTAAATAACTTTTAATCTACAACAGATATGACCATGATTCAAGTTGCAAATTAAATATCTCCTAACAGACTACAAGTACAACTTTCAAAACACAAAAACACATAACATATTGAGATCTATGGGGCCTGACATTCACTGTCAGACCCTTATTTTTATAATTTCCAGATTTTTGAAAAACTTAATTTTGAGCACTTTGATGTTATGGATCTAACAAATACCAATGCAGTCAACTATATGGACTACAAATAACATGTTTTAACAATAAATCATAACATCTAACACAAGATCAAAAGTCAAATTTCTAAATTAGGGTTTACCTCTTTATGATCAAATTCTGATTTCTATGCTTCTGATTTGATGTTAGTGTTCATGGGGCTTGATTTGGGACTGATATAACACTATAATTTCGTGGGTTTGGTCTTGAGAGAGTATGGCTAGGTATAAGTGAATAATTTAGGCAAAAAATGAGCACTTTCTCTCTCTTAAATCTAGCTAATCATGTATGCAATGTATGGGATGGCTGATCATGTGATGTGTTATAGATTGTAGGCTCATAGGTAGGTCTAGGGTAGGGTGGCTGCAGATTTTGCAAGGATTTGGCTAGCAATAATTCAACTAATGGGACAAAAAGGGCACTTTGGTAATTTTGCTTATAATCTCAAGGGTATTCTTGTCCAAGGTGCTTAAATCTAGGGTTAAATCACTAGATTTTAAGTCTTAAAATTTCCCAAATAATTTCTAGGGTTTGAAAAATCAAAATTAAAATGTAACAAAATTTTAATTAAAACACACTAATTTAAAATTAGGGTTTTTAATAGAAAATTAGGGTTCCTTAATATCATTAGGGTTCCCAAATTAACAATTAGGGTTTCTTAATTATCATTATAATTTACTAAAACAGTAATTAGGGTTTCTAATTTTAGCAATTTAGGGTTTTCAAATAACAATTAGGGTTTCACCTAATTACATAAATTTTATAATACACAGTAAAATTCATATAATACAATTACTACACAGTCTCGAACTCATAACTGAGTTTAACAATTAGGGTTTTAAAAACACGATATAAGGGTTATGACATTATTTAGCATATTTGGCCTACCATTATCAGTCTATAGATATACAATACATATCTATAGCACTGAAAAATCATAATATAATTAATATTATATTATTATTCTCATCACTTGATAAAATTCCAAATTTAGGGTTTGGATTCTATATCTGAATTATCCTTCATATACAACATTAAGTTAAAACAATTAACTTAAATATTCGAACAATTTCATATAATAAAATATATATTATTATAATTTAATAATCATTTCACATATTATTTAAATAATATAAAATTATGTTTTCATAGAAAATAATTAATAAAAAAATTTTGCTTATAAAATTTAATTACTATAAGAATATAATTTGTAATGATTAATAATTCTAAAATAAAATTATTTGAAATTATTCTTATAATAAATAAATTTTATTTATCACATATATACATACACATTACTTGGCACATATTCTCATTATTAAAATAAAAAAAATTATATGTGAAATTTCTCATTTATTTATATAGAAAATATCGGGTTATTACATTAGTAACAGGCAGGCAGAAAATTTCGGGTGTCTACAGATGCCCCTCTTTATCATATTCATGCAATGCAATGGCATGGATATGATAAAGAATACTAGACACTTGAAATGCAATAAGATGATTATGATGCAATGCATGACAACATGATGCAAATGTATGTGGTTTGTTGGATTGTCCTCCAACATGATGGGATGATTGCTGGCTCCATGTTGCTTCTACCCGAGGCGGCAATAAATAACAGTTGGTGTTGTCAGGGTTGCCTGACCTTCATTGACATGTGTATCAACTGATGAGATCCCTGCTGGGGATAATGTCAAGGCTGTTTGACCTTCATTTACGTGTACATCAATGGTTGAAAATGCATGACATCCCTGTTATATCAAAGCTGCTTGACCTTCATTGACGTGTACATCAATGGTTGAAAATGTGTGACACCCCCGCCGAAGATCATGTCAAGGCTGTTTGACCTTCGTTGACGTGTACATCAACAGTTGAAAATGTGTGACGCCCCCGCCGGGGATCATGTCAAGTCTACGACCCTGAACTGATGGTATCGGACCTTCGTGAGGTATTGCCGAATGTAGTTTGCAACAATTGAGATCATTGGTATAGTATACCCTATGTTTGGGCGAAGACTAATGAGTGTTATGTAAAGCCATAGTTTGGCCCGTGAAAACTAGATTTCGGTGCTTATTCCTTTCAATCGCGTAGCATTTTATTCTGATTTGACCTTTTCAAACATAAGAACTCCTTCAGCAACTTGAATCGGATCGAAATTTGGAGGGTGGGACCCACATAGGGGTACCCTGTGTACACCAGAAAGTACCGCGATTTATTATTCTACAAAGAAATTGGCAGTCCACCTATGACTAATCGTGACTTCCCTTAAATGGGTTGGTTGATGTCCCAAGTCATTTTCAAGCTACATCGCGAAGGAAGCCTGAGAGCTCTTCTTCAGATCTGTTTAGTTTGGACAACTTTCTGCAAATTCTGTCACCATACAAGTGTTCTACATTGTCCCGATAACGTATGCATGTCTTCTTTTCCAGTTTTTATCCGTTGGAAAATGACATATCACATGAAATGCATCTAAACACATAGTAGTGATTATGCATGCTGAAATAACTTGATAAAAAATATTCAACATATTAAATGTTAGTATTAAACCATGCTGACTATAATGATGTAAAAATATTTGACTTTTGAAAATGTCAAATTGACACCTTTTTCTACTATTTCTTATCCTATTTGAGTACAAATGAGCAAAGGTGAAAAAAGAAAAATAATCCTGGTAATTAGGCTACTCTTATGAATTTTTTACTTTGATGTATTAATGCATGTAGGATGTATATGACTGTGGGTAGGTGTACTATTGAATGGCCACCTAGTTATGCCTATGTGCATGTATATAGTCATATTTACAATGGGGACTATGGCAAAAATTTTCAAAATATAGGCATTGGGTAGTCATTCATTTTTAACTCTACTGTAGATGTATGTTAAAATAATGCATGCATGCATGTAGTCATAAAAATACATTTTGAAAATCTCCAGATAATAATTTACTACACCCTTTCTGAGGTGATTTGGAGACTTTGCCCAGATATATGGATTCGGATCAGCCGAGTAGTTCCCGCAGGACCACTTCTGGTGTGCGGAGGAGGGCTTGTGAAGTGACTCGACCCTGTTCTGTTAGATAGCCTCGTCATTTGGCGGAGGCGGTGATACATCATGTCCGAGTTGATGTACCGGATGTGGAGGACAAGGAGGAGGATGTACCTTTTGAGGCTCCCACTCTTGCTGCACATGTTCCCCGTAGGGACCTCCTGAGTATTCAAGTGGTGAACCCAGAGCTTCTGGGTAATTTGAGTCGACATCCCTCAGTTTACTTGCATGCAAATGAGGTACAAAGGTAGACTTTGATCTTCCTTCTTTCTTATTGATAAGGTGTAAAGGGTTCTGATGTTGATCTACTTTGTGATGTAGGTTCTCGGCTTTACTTAGCCTAGAGGGAACTAGTTCAGTATTTACGCCATGTACCAGGCTCTACATCCTGACTATAGAGCGATTGTGCATGACTGGGGATTTGGGGCATTCTTTTCCATTCATCCCCGTCGTTGTCCTTGGGGTTACCTCAGGGCATTGTTTGAGCGCTAGTTTCACTAGACTCTGTCACACCATTTGTTGGACTGTGAGGTGATGATTACGTCGATGGATTGGCGGTTTATCACAGGTATGGAGTTTGGAGGGGCACCAGTGCCTTGTACAGCGGATATTACCCCGACTGCTGTCAGATCTTTGCTAGGAGTTCCAGCGGAGGCGCTTAAGGGAAGGACTATTCGTACAGGTCCTTTGAGCGTAGATGCTATGAGCGGGCTGTTGAATGAGCCCATACCCGATGATGTGAGAGTCAGGGATCGC
This sequence comes from Panax quinquefolius, assembly GCA_020205615.1. Classification (NCBI taxonomy): domain Eukaryota; kingdom Viridiplantae; phylum Streptophyta; class Magnoliopsida; order Apiales; family Araliaceae; genus Panax; species Panax quinquefolius. Next base: position 67,123,574 of record CM035168.1, read on the forward strand.
ATTCTTCGGTGATTGTTCCAGATGATTATTAGGGGCTACTTCATAGCTGATAAATCTTCTACAATGTCCTTCGCTTTGATCAGCGCCACTCGACACGTGGACCGTATTGGAGAGTATGATTGGGGTTCCTACACCTTTGCCTATTTCCTCAGGGGAATGCGCATGCGTTCGCAGGGCTTGACAGAGGCTTGGCTAGGATTTTACCTATTTCTGCTGGTGAGTATTTCTCTTGTAATTTCCCATATATAGGTTAAGAGTGTTGACTAACAGCAGATGTGCCTTTGTGTTGGCAGTTTTGGGCTTACGAGAGGCTCTTATGCTTACATCCGGTGAGTTTGTTAGGATTAGATACCTACCCATGAGGACGACAATGGCATCATTCCATACTGGCGGAGGTCTTTGTAAACGAGGGTTTCACTAATTGCCGCCTACAATTAGAGTTGTTGACAGCTAATGTCATCACATGGATCCCCTATTCAGGGGAGCTTTTGAGCATTGGATTTGACCGTTATTGGCCTATTTTGCAGTCACCCGTCATTGATATCCCATTGTTGGGTGTTAACGGTTTTACATTATCAGAGGGTCTGTAACGATCGAGAAATTCAGATCCTTTGTAAAATAATTTAATAATCAATAAAATAATATTATTTATTATTATTATGTGTTAGTACGATGAATGTTATTCTATAACCTAGAAACGTCGAAACGTCGTAGTATTTTAACTACGTGAGAGAATTAAAGTGTTTGAACTTCCAATATGAAAATAAAAGTTTTCCGAGAAATTTTCCAAAAAACATTATTCATCGATCTCCGCTCGGGAATTATTTTTGAACTTCCGAGATATCCGTAATGTTATAATATCAAGGTGAGATGGATTATGTAATAATAATCTAAGTATGGAAAACACAATATCTTGCATACGGACTTAATTAGAGAACGTTAGGAATATTAAGCATTAAGAAGAGATTATATTGATCGTATTATACGTAGGTATTGTACGAGGTATTGAATACAAGTATAATATGAAGTATTATACGAGTATGTATGGAGAATGGAATAACGTATATTACAAATTAATATATGAGCTAGAATACGAGAATTATACGTATAGTATATGCAATAAGGCTTTTAGCCAATTAAGCGAGACTTGTAGGATTGTTAACAAATTGGTAAATCCAATAGGAATTGGATGTGCACACCTAAGTGTTTGATAATCAAAAGCACAAACTAAAGTAATGCAAGCTCAACAATGAATAAGCTAAGTTAATTAATTTAAGCCCAATGTATTGATCCAATGGGTTAGACATGATCCATGGAGCAACCAATGTTGATATGGGTTAAACTTGGTAACCAAGTACTTTATGTGATGGCCAAGCATAGGATTTGTTTTGTGATGCCCAATTAATAAGAGTGATTAGCAAGTTTACTTAATTGTTAAGCAAATGAATAGTAAGGAGGTTAGTTAAGGAGGTGGGATGTTCTTTTGTCCATTATGCCCTCACTTTGGCTTTCCTATAAATAGAAGGCTAGGATTTTCATTTGTTGCTTTTTATTTTCAACCAACAACTTCTCTTGCATTAAACAACTTATTGGTTAGAGAGAATAAGCACTTTTAAGTCACAGCATCCTTTGTTAGACTTTCAAGAAGAAGAGAAGTACCAGTTCTTCAAGGGTAAGACTCTTGTCTAATAATTTCCATCTCTATCATTGTAGGGTGCTAAGAGAAGTGTAACTTAATAAGAATGTATGCTAAGAACATATAAGAATTGAATAAGAAATGGACTTAAGCCGATTAAGTCATGAATAAGTAACTTGGACCTAAATAAATTATGAACATATGATGAACTTAACATATGTTTGCCATATGAAGTTAGTATGTTTGATAAGATGTGAGAATGTTGAATAAAAGATTTAAATCAATAATAAGTCATAAGGAATGAAAATTTGTAGTTTATAAGTTGTTAAGTAATGAACTTATGAAGAATAAGTCAAAACCTAACTTAAAAATAAGTTGATGTAATAAGTAGTTTAAAATGTTCATATAATGGTTAGAATCCAATTAGAAAGTTGATTAAATCGTTAGTAATAAATTTTGCCAGAATTCACACGATTGGACGATAATCGTCGAATTCATGAAATTCTCGGAATAGAAGTCGAATTTTGTGTTTGAACTCATAAATGTTGGTTTTCGATGGAGACAAGTTATATTTGTCATTATAGAGTTGCGAACTCAAAAATAACCGGATTCTGACTTAGAACGACGAAACGAGCATTGAACGTTCACGAACGTTTACCATTTTCGCTAAAAATGAACTAATAGGTGAATTTTTAGCAAACAAAGTCAAATAGATAAAATTCGTGCATGAACGCGTAGAGTATGTAATTTGTGACCCGTAGGATTTTGAACGAGCCAATTTGGACTTATAACGAAGAAGTTTTGCGTCTGGGAATTTTGCAAAATTAAAAGTCTGTCAAAATTTTCTGGTGCACAGAGTTGGCGCCGCAGTGCCAACCCAAGGTATATTGGTGGAGCTGCAGCACCATATACAGTGCAGTGACATACTGCAGAGTTGCGCTGCAGCGCGAACATCTATATGATGACGGGAGAGGCCAATTTTTGGTGGGAAGCCAATCAGGCTAAGGCTGGGATCGAGAATCTAACGTGGGTGAGGTTCAAGGAGATATTCTTCGAGAACTACTTTCCCACGAGCATGCAGGGAAGGATGGAGATGCAGTTTCTCGAGTTGAAACAAGGGGACATGACGGTTCCCCAATACGCCGCCAAATTTAATAAACTGGCAAGGTTCGCTCCACACCAAGTTGACACCGAGGTTAGGAAGGCACGACAGTTTTAGGGCTTGAAACCCTGGCTCTATAACCGTATATTTGTGTTCCAGAGTAATTCATTTGGAACCATTTTAGAGAAGGCGATAATCGCCGAAGGTGGTTGCGAGGCGTTGAGCCAATACCACAAGGATAAGAAGAGCAAGGGGAGTAAAGGTCGAAGAAACCAGCAGTAGTGGCGAGGGACAGAAGAGAAAATCATTTAGCTTTGGGAATACCGGAGTGAAGCAAGGCGACCCAAAGAGGAGGATGGAGGCCTGCAAGACCTGTGGGAAGACTCACTTAGGAGTCTGTCTCAAGGGGAAGGCTGTATGCTACAATTGTGGACAGGAAGGGCACATCTCGTCTAATTGTCCAAGTCCAAAAAAGAACCACGGATTCTTTGTTTTTGGGTCAACTGACCACATGGCAAAGAACTTCACAAAGAAGGGGACGGACGGGAACTGGGGCACTAATGGCGGTAAGTTAGCTAGTATGGTCCAGCATAGCTGGGTAGGCCGATGGGCCGTACCTTTAACATGACAGTCCAAGATGTAGTTGCATCAGGGGACGTCGTCGCAGGTATTATTCCAATCAACGATATAAATGCTTACGTGCTGTTTGATTCGGGTGCTACTTGTTCATTTATATCATGTGATTTTGCTAGATGATTTGAATTACTTCCCGAAAAGTTACCTATACCTTTAAATATTAAGGTAGCAAACAAAGAAATAATTCATGTTAAAGATGTTCATAGGAGTTGTTGCGTAGATATACGGGGTTATAAATTATCGATAGATTTGATACCGATAAAGTTAGGAGAATTCGACGTAATTTTCAGAATGGATTGGTTAGACAACCATGGGGAAATTATAGATTGTCAGAAGAAATGTGTGAACATTAAAATGTTAAGACAACCACAGGTGGTATTTTACAGGAATAGATCGTCGGGACGTTCGTTTTGTCTAACCATGACACAAACTAGGAAATTATTGAGGAAGGGATGTGTTGGTTATCTGTGTCATGTTGTTGATACCCAAAGAGTGGTAGCAACCATGGAACAAATACCTATAGTGAGAGAATTCGCCGATGTATTTCCAAGTGAATTTCTAGTTCTTCCGCCAGACAGGGAGACAGACTTTGTAATAGACATTATGTCAGGAGCGGCACCAGTTTCCAGGGCACCGTATTGTATGGCACCGGTGGAGATGAAGGAGTAAATGGTGCAATTACAAGAACTGTTGGACAGGAAGTACATTCAACTGATTGTTTTGCCGTGGGGAGCGTCGGTACTGTTTGTCAAGAAGAAGGACGGATCATTAAGACTTTGTATCGACCACCGAGAGTTGAACAAGTTGACGATAAAGAATAAATACCCATTACCCAGGATCGATGATCTCTTTGATCAGTTGAAAGGGGCTAAGTATTTTTCTAAAATAAATTTCAGAACAGGGTATCATCAGTTGAAGGTTAGGAAGGAGGATGTACCAAAGACAGCATTCAGGACTCGTTATGGTCATTACGAGTTTCTGGTGATGTCATTTGGGTTGACTAATGCACCAGCTGCATTTATGGATATGATGAACAGAGTGTTCAAACAATATTTGGACAAGTTCATTATGGTGTTTATCAATGATATTCTAGTCTATTATAAGACGCCAAAAGATCATGTTGAACACCTAATATTAGTGTTGGAAACACTAAGGAATGAGAAGTTTTATGCGAAGTTCACTAAGCGTGAATTTTAGTTGAAAAGGTATAGTTTTTAGGTCATATCATTGACCATGAGGGGATTTCGGTAGATCCAGCAAAGGTGGAAGCCATGATGAATTGGGAACCGCCGAAAACACCGACTGATGTGCGGAGTTTCCTAGGGTTAGTGGGTTACTATCAAAGATTCATCCAGGATTTTTTGAAGATAACTACTCCGTTGACTAACTTGACAAGGAAGACGGTGAAATACATGTGGACAGATAAATGCGAGGACAGTTTTCAAGAACTGAGGAAGAGATTGAGTGAAGCGCCTGTTTTGTCATTGTCCGATGACACAGGAAATTTCGTAGTTTATAGCGATGCTTTGCATAGAGGACTTGGTTGCGTGTTCATGCAGCATGGCAAGGTCATTGCGTATGCATCAAGACAGATGAAGGATTATGAGAAAGTTTACCCTACTCATGATCTAGAACTGGTCGTAGTAGTTTTTGCCTTAAAAATATGGAGACATTATATTTTTGGAGAAAAATGTGAGATATACAAGGACCATAAGAGTCTAAAATATATCTTCACATAGAAGGAGCTAACTATGAGGCAAAGGAGATTGCTAGAGTTGATAAAGAATTATGACTGTGAAATCCTGTATCACCCTGGAAAAGCCAATGTAGTTACCGACGCCTTAAGTAGGAAGGGTCGGGAAAAGTTATCTTTGTTAACGGCTCAAACTGAGTTAATAACAGAGATGGCTACAAGGGAATTAGAAGTGAAGTTACCAAGTGAAGCAGGACAAATACTGTTTGCGACGGAGATGCAATCTACCATCGTAGAGAGAGTTAAGGAGGTCCAACTCAAACTGATGAGTGTGACCGGATAAAGGAGCGGCTAACCAATGAAAAAGATACTAAGTACAATCTTGATAATGAGGGATTATTAAGATTTGAAGGAAGAATTTGGGTTCCAAATGAGACGGAATTAACAGAGCAGCTGTTACAAGAGGCTCATAGTTCGAGGTTTTCGATTCATCCTGGAAATACTAAGATGTATCAAGACCTTCAACAGAGTTTTTGGTGGCCGAACATGAAGAGAGAGACAGCTGAGTATGTGAGTAGGTGCTTGACTTTCCAGAAAGTTAAGGCCGAACATCAACGACCAAGTGGCTTGTTACAGTCATTGGAGATTCTGGAGTGGAAGTGGGAGCATATCACGATGGACTTTGTGGTGGGACTTCCGACTATAATGAAAGGGTATGATGCGATTTGGGTAATAGTGGACCGGTTGACAAAGTCTGCTCACTTTTTGCCAATTAGGGTCAAGTATAACTTAGACCAGTTAGCTAGACTCTAGGTTAAGGAAATAATTTCCAGACATGGAGCACCAGTATCGATTGTGTCAGATTGTGACCCACGATTCACATCGAACTTTTGGAGGAGTCTGCAAGAGCAGTTGGGAACGTAGTTGAAGCTGAGTACGGCGTATCATCCACAAACCGATGGACAGAGTGAGAGAACAATTCAGACGTTGGAAGATATGTTAAGATCTTGCGTCATGGATTTCAAGGGTAGTTAGGATGATCATCTACCATTAGTGGAGTTTGCGTATACCAATAGTTATCATGCAAGTATAGGTATGTCGCCTTACGAAGCTTTGTACGGAAGGAAATGTAGAACGCCATTGTATTGGGATGAAGTGGGAGAACGCGGAATGCTAGGGCCAAAATTGGTGCAGCAAACAGCGGATATTATCATGTTGATAAGAATGCGTCTCATTGCAGCTCAAGACAGACAAAAGAAGTATGCAAACTTGTATCAAGAAAATAGGGAGTTTGAAGTAGGCTCTTATGTATTTCTAAAGGTATCTCCCTGGAAAGGAAAGATACGCTTTGGAAAGAAGGGAAAGTTAAGTCCGAGGTTTATACGACCTTTTGAAGTATTGAAACGGGTAGGTGAGGTAGCTTATATGATAGCATTACCTCCAGACCTAGAACGAATAAATAACGTTTTTTATGTATCGGTATTACGTCCTTATAAGTCAGATTATAAGCACGTGATAGAATATGAGCCTATTCATATCGAGAAGGACGTAACGTACGAAGAAACGCCGATTCAAATTATTGATAGGAAAGAGCAAGTTCTGCGGAATAAAGTTATACCTTCCGTAAAGGTGATATGGAAGAATTATGATGCAGAATAAGCAACGTGGGAATTGGAAGAAAAGATAAGGATGGATTACCCTCAATTGTTTGAATAGTGAGAGGCGAGATTCTGGGGACATAATCTTTATAAGGGGGAAGAATGTAACGACCGAGAAATTCGAATCCTTTGTAAAATAATTTAATAATGAATAAAATAATATTATTTGTTATTATTATGTGTTAGTAAGATGAAGGTTGTTCAACAACCTAGAAACGTCAGAACATCGTAGTATTTTAACTACGTGAGAGAATTAAAGTGTTTGAATTTTCAAGACGAAAATATAAGTTTTCTGAGAAATTTTTTGAAAAACACTATTCATCAATTTCTGCTCGGGAATTATTTTTGAACTTCCGAGAAATTCATAACGTTATAATATCAAGGTGAGATGGATTATATAATAATAATCTAAGTATGGAAAATGCAATATTTCGCATGCGGACTTAATTAGAGAACGTTAGGAATATTAAGTGTTAAGAAGAGATTATATTGATTGTATGATACGTAGGTATTGTACGAGGTATTGAATACAAGTATAATACGAAGTATTATACGAGTATGTATGGAGAATGAAATAACGTATATTACAAATTAATATATGAGCTAGAATACGAGAATTATACGTATAGTATATGTAATAAGGCTTTTAGCCAATTAACTGAGACTTTTAGGATTGTTAACAAATTGGTAAGTTCAATAGTAATTGGATGTGCAAGCCCAAGTGTTTGATAATCAAAAGCCCAAACTAAAGTAATGCAAGCCCAACAATGGATAAGCTAAGTTAATTAATTTAAGCCCAATGTATTGATCCAATGGGTTAGACATGATCCATGGAGCAACCAATGTTGATGTGGGTTAAACTTCGTAACCAAGTACTTTTTGTGATGGCTAAGCATAGGATTTGTTTTGTGATGGCCAAGTAATATGAGTGATTAGCAAGTTTACTTAATTGTTAAACAAATGAATAGTAAGGAGGTTAGTTAAGGAGGTGGGATATTCTTTTGTCCATTATGCCCTCACTTTGGCTTTCCTATAAATAGAAGGCTAGGATTTTCATTTGTTGCTTCTTATTTTCAACCAACAACTTCTCTTGCATTAAACAACTTATTGGTTAGAGAGAATAAGCACTTTTAAGTCACTACATCTTTAGCTAGATTTTCAAGAAGAAGAGAAGTACTAGTTCTTCAAGGGTAAGACTCTTGTCTAATAATTTCCATCTCTATCATTGTAAGGTGATAAGAGAAGTGTAACTTAATAACCATGTATGCTAAGAACATGTAAGAATTGAATAAGCAATGGACTTAAGCCGATTAAGTCATGAATAAGTAACTTGAACCTAAATAAGTTATGAACTTATGATGAACTTGTCATATGTTTTCCATATGAAGTTAGTATGTTTGATAAGATTTGAGAATGTTGATTAAAGGACTTAAATCAATAATAAGTCATAAGGAATGAAAATTTGTAGTTTATAAGTTGTTAAGTCATGAACTTATGAAGAATAAGTCAAAACCTAACTTGAAAATAAGTTGATGTAATAAGTAGTTTAAAATGTTCATATGATGGTTAGAATCCATTTAGAACGTTGATCAAATCGTTAATAATAAAGTTTCGCCAGAATTTACACGATTGGACGATAATCGTCAAATTCATAAAATTCTCGGAATAGAAGTCGAATTTTGTGTTTGAACTCGGAAATGTTGGTTTTCGATGGAGACAAGTCATATTTGGCATTATAGAGTTACGTACTCGAAAATGACCAAATTCTGACTTAGAATGAAGAAACAGGCGTTGAACGTTCACGAACGTTTACCATTTTTGTTAAAAATGAACCAATAGGTGAATTTTTAACAAACGAAGTCAAATAGATAAAATTCTTACATGAACGCGTAGAGTATGTATTTTGTGAACCGTAGTCTGTCATGGACTTATAACAAAGAAGTTATGCGTCCAGGAATTTCACAAAATTAAAAGTCTGTCAAAATTTTCTAGTGCGCAAAGTTGTCGCCTCGGTATCTGACCACAGTATATTGGTGGTAGCGGCATTTACACATATACAAATCTAATGAGATATCAGTAGAGTCACGCTACATGCAAGGCGTGAACATGAGGGTTAAGTGTGGCACCGCACAAGGCGCAAGGGCGGGCTCGCTCATCGCTAACTCACATCGTAGCTTGAGATGAAAAGCGATGGCCTAAAGTGCAGTGCAGCTAGTCCTAGGGTTTAGCCAGTGAAGAAAGTTTACAAGTATGAAATGAATGGTAACTCTTTAGTAATGAACTAAAGCTTGATGAACATGGTTTAAGACATTGTTAAACCTTAATTATGTTACCTAAAGGTTAAAAATAAGTAATCAAACATGAACGTATTGTGAATTTAGGAATGATATAACAAAAAGCTGGAACCAATAATAATAAATCTAAGTCAAAATTAGATTAAGAAGAAGGGTAAGATTCATTAGGAACCATGTATGTTCATTCATGACCTAATGTGTTATGTGATGTTTTCATCTACTGTAGAGACTTAAAGACTTAAACGAGAACATGTTATAACTGTGATGTTATCATTAGGAACCATATATGTTCATTCATGACCTAAGTGTTAGCGAGTTTTGTAAACTGGGCGATAACTCGGATTTCGTATGTCGGAATCAAGTCCCGTAAGTTCTAACCCGTGTCTAATACCTACTCGGTGCTATGTGTGTGTTTGCATGGCGTTCAGACAAATGAGGAGGTTTTGACCTATTTTTCGGCTTTATGCCTAAGTGTTGGCGAGTTTTACAAACTGGGCGATAACTCGGATTCTGTATGTTGGAATCGAGTCCCGTAAGTTCTAACGCGTGTCTAATACCTACTCGATGTTATGTGTGTGTTTGCGTGGTGTTCGGATGACCAAGGCGGGTTTTGACCTATTTTTGGCTCTTTACCTAAGTATTGGCGAGTTTTACAAACTGGGCGATAACTCAGATTCCGTATGTCAGAATCGATTCCCGTAAGTTCTAACGCGTGTATAATACCTACTCTGTGCTATGTATGTGTTTGAGTGGCGTTCGGACGACCGAGGCGGGTTTTGACCTGTTTTTTGTCTTTTTGACTAAGTGTTGGCGAGTTTTGTAAACTGGGCGATAACTCGTATTTTGTATGTCGAAATCGAGTCCCGTAAGTTTTAACGCGTGTCTAATACCTACTTGGTGCTATGTGTGTGTTTGTGCTGCGTTCGGACGACCGAGGTGGGTTTTGACATGTTTTTTGGCTTTTTCCATAAGTGTTGGAGAGTTTTGCAAACTGGGCGATAACTCGGATTCTGTATGTCGAAATCGAGTCCTGTAAGTTCTAACAAGTGTCTAATACCTACACGGTGCTATGTGTATGTCTGCATGGCGTTCGGACGACTGAGGCGGGCTTCGACCTATTTTTTAGCTTTTTGCCTAAGTGTTGGCGAGTTTTGTAAATTGGGTGATAACTCAGATTTCGTAAGTCAGAATTGAGTCCCGTAAGTTATAACGCATGTCTAATACCTACACGGTGCTATGTGTGTGTTTGCGTGGTGTTCGGACGACCGAGGAGTGTTTTGACCTATTTTTTGGCTTTTTACCTATGTGTTGGTGAGTTTTGCAAACTTGGCGATAACTCAAATTTCGTATGTCAAAATTGAGTCTCATAAGTTCTAATGCGTGTCTAATACCTACTCGGTGCTATGTGTATATTTGTGTGGCATTGGACGACAACCTGGGCGGGTTTTGACTTGTTTTTTGGCTTTTGCCTAAGTATTGGCGAGTTTTTCAAACTGGGCAATAACTCGGATTCCGTATGTCGGAATCGAGTCCCGTAAGTTCTAATGCATGTCTAATACCTACTCGGTTCTATGTGTGTGTTTGCGTGGTGTTCGAACGACCGAGGCGTGTTTTGACCTGTTTTTCAGCTTTTTTCCTAAGTCTTGGCGAGTTTTGCAAACTTGGCGATAACTCGGATTCTGTATGTCGAAATTGAGTCCCCTAAGTTCTAACGCGTGTCTAATACCTACTTGGTGGTATGTGTGTGTTTGTGTGGCGTTCGAACGACTGAGGCGGGTTTTGACCTGTTTTTCGGCTTTCGCCTAAGTGTTGGCGAGTTTTTCAAAGTGGGCAATAACTCGGATTCTGTACGTCAGAATCGAGTCCCGTAAGTTCTAACATATGTCTAATACCTACTCGGTGCTATGTGTGTGTTTGCGTGGCGTTCAGACGACCGATGCGGGTTTTTACCTATTTTTTGGCTTTTTGCCCAAGTGTTGACGAGTTTTGCAAATTGGGCGATAACTCGGATTTCGTATGTCAGAATCGAGTCCTATAAGTTCTAACGTGTGTCTAATACCTACTCGATGTTATGTGTGTGCTTGTGTGGTGTTCGGACGACCGAGGCGGGTTTTATACTATTTTTTGGCTTTTTGCCTAAGTATTGGCGAGTTTTGCAAACTGGTCGATAACTCAGATTCTGTATGTCGGAATCGAGTCCCGTAAGTTCTAACCCATGTCTAATACCTACTTGGTGCTATATGTGTGTTTACGTGGCATTCGGACTACCGAGGCGGGTTTTGACCTATTTTTTTGCTTGTTGACTAAGTGTTGGTGAGTTTTATATACTGGGCGATAACTCGGATTTTGTATGTCAGAATCGGGTCCCGTATGTTCTAACGCGTGTCTAATAGCTACTTAGTGCTATGTATGTGTTTGCGTAGCATTCAGACGACCGAGGCGAGTTTTGACCAGTTTTTCGGCTTTTTGCCTAAGTGTTGGCGAGTTTTGCAACCTGGGCAATAACTCGGATTTCCTATGTCGGAATCGAGTCCCGTAAGTTCTAACGCGTGTCTAATACCTACTTGGTGCAATGTGTGTGTTTGTGCTGCGTTTGGACGACCGAGGTGGGTTTGACATGTTTTTTGGCTTTTTACATAAGTGTTGGTGAGTTTTGCAAACTGGGCGATAACTCGGATTCTGTATGTCAGAATCGAGTCCCATAAGTTCTAACACGTGTCTAATACCTACACGGTGCTATGTGTGTGTTTGTGCGGCGTTCGGACGACCGAGGTGGGGTTTGACATGTTTTTTGGCTTTTTGCATAAGTGTTGGCGAGTTTTGCAAACTGGGCGATAACTCGGATTCTGTATGTCGGAATCGAGTCCCGTAAGTTCTAACCCATGTCTAATACCTACTTGGTGGTATGTGTGTGTTTGTGTGGCGTTCGAACGACTGAGGCTGGTTTTGACCTGTTTTTCGGCTTTTTGCCTAAGTGTTGGCGAGTTTTACAAACTGGGCGATAACTCGGATTCTGTATGTTAGAATCGAGTCTCGTAAGCTCTAACGCGTGTCTAATACCTACTCGGTGCTATGTGTGTGTTTGCATGGTGTTCGCAAGTCTGAGGCGGGTTTTGACCTATTTTCGGCTTTTTGCCTAAGTGTTGGTGACTTTTGCAAACTGGGCGATAACTCGGATTTCGTATGTCGGAATCGGGTCCCGTAAGTTCTAACGCGTGTCTAATAGCTACTCAGTTCTATGTAGGTGTTTGCGTGGCATTCAGACGACCGAGGCAGGTTTTGACCTATTTTTTGGCTTTTTGCCTTAGTGTAGGCGAGTTTTGCAAACTGGGCGATAACTCGGATTTCGTATGTCAGAATCGGGTCCCGTAAGTTCTAACGTGTGTCTAATAGCTGCTCAGTGCTATGTATGTGTTTGCGTGGCATTCAGACGACCGAGGCGGGTTTTGACCTATTTTTCGGCTTTTTGCCTAAGTGTTGGCGAGTTTTGTAAACTGGGCGATAACTCGGATTTCGTATGTCGGAATCGAGTCCCATAAGTTCTAACGCGTGTCTAATACCTACTCGGTGCTATGTGTGTGTTTGTGTGGTGTTCGGACCACCGAGGCGGGTTTTGACTTATTTTTCGGCTTTTTGCCCAAGTGTTGACGAGTTTTGCAAATTGGACGATAACTCGGATTTCGTATGTCAGAATCAAGTCCTATAAGTTCTAACGTGTGTCTAATACCTACTCGATGTTATGTGTGTGCTTGTGTGGCGCTCGGACGACCGAGGCGGGTTTTGACCGATTTTTTGGCTTTTTGCCTAAGTATTGGCGAGTTTTGCAAACTGGGTGATAACTCAGATTCTGTATGTCGGAATCAAGTCCCGTAAGTTCTGACCCGTGTCTAATACCTACTTGGTGCTATGTGTGTCTTTGCGTGGTGTTTGGACGACCGAGGCGGGTTTTGACCTGTCTTTCGGCTTTTTGTTTAAGTTTTCTCAAGTTAGTCGGACGAGACTCGAACTCGGGCTCCGTATGTCAGAATCGAGTCCCGTCGGTTGTAACGCGTGTTAATTGCCTATGCCTAGGCATGTTAACTAGTTATTTGATAGTTTATATAAGTTAAATAATTACAAATAAGGAAATACATCAATAATAAGTTTTACCTGTCGAATATGTGGAGGAAAGATGATTGCCTCCTCCCTTACTACACCCATGAGGTCGTCAGCGGCAGTTGCATGATCTATGGAGCCGTGGACAACCTCCTGAGCAAGCTGGTAGATCCAATCACGTGATGGTGTGCCTGACTGCACGACACTGCTCGCCATGCACCCCTCTATGATCTGCCTGAAGAAGTCATCAGATAATGAAGGGTCGGTGCCTGATCCACTCGTACCACTACCTCCGGTGGGTGGATGACGTCGAGATCTCGCAACAGGGACTATAGTGTAGGCTGGGACACAGGGGATGCCCACAACTATACCCTTCTTCGCCCCCTTGTAGCCAATCCTCCATCTCCTCGTCCTCACGCTCAACATCAGGCACTGGAGTGTCACCTCTTTGGGTGCTCCGGACCACAGAAAGGTCCTCGGATCGTGTCTGAAAAAACACAGAAATAGGTGAAAAGAAAGTATTACACAAAAAAATTAAGAATAATTTCAAAGCCATCAAATACATACTAAATGAAATAATTAAATTATTTACCGCAATGCGCTCTACCTCAGGTGAGATATAACCACCGTCACCTTTCTTCTGGTGAGCGTGCCACTATAACTCGAGGCGGAAAGGTCGGTGCTTTAGACTCGCCTCGAGTCTCTCCCCCAAAGGTCAGGTCGTCGATCGATTCCTAGTGCGATGTGGGAGGCGACTCATTGTCGGCAAATTGACGTTGTGCCAACATCTTCTTGAATGCCTCGCCCTCCCAAATATCGCACATCTGTCCCCACACTGCAGCACCAATGAAATTTGGCCGGACATCTCTAAGTGTCTGTCCATCAGCCATCTTGGTCTGGGCCATATTCTTCCAGTCGTAGACCCACTTGTGCCACTTCATCTCGAGATACTTCCCGAGAACAGTCATCCCATGGGCTTCCTGCCCATCCTCAAAGCAATAATATCTCTGCAGTACAACATATGAATATTAGCAGTTACTTAGTAGACAACATAAAGCAAAGCGGTAAATAAATATTCAAAAGCACAAATTAAAACTAACATATGAATGAATGACTTCTTACCCTAAACTAAGCAATAATAAGCCCACGTGTGCGGTCATCTACATCCGTCCACCTCATCCAGGGGCTGGAGAATCTGTTGCGGACGATCCCAAGCAACGTGTTCCTTGGCGTCGCGTCAAGGATACTAAAATTGAAATTATTAAATTTCCAAATTATAAAGAATATATAAGAACTAAATAATTAATACAAACATAATGTATATATTACCTAGTATTCCCGACCCGGCATATAAGCGGTGCCTGGGGGGAATTCCCCAGCAATCCATGTGCTAGTCCCCGCGGAGGCCTACGTCAATCAGCTATGTAATGACATATAACAATATTTATATAAACGAATATAATATCAATATTATATAAAATTACAAACAATAAGATGTATAACAACAAAACATGTAATTATACCATATGATCCTACCGATCATCACCAAAGACTACCTCCACTACTCCCACGACTGAACTACCAAAGACGCCGCCCACCACGATCGCTTTCAGAAAGTGTACATGCCATATCTGTATATATACTATCAAATCATCATCAAGAAGATAATATGCGGATACAACTAAAAGGATACAAACACAAATATCAGAATCATCATGCACGTACAACTAAAAGGATACAATATGTAGATATAACTAAAAGGAAACAACTATGACATTTGAATACAACTAAAATATTTGAATAAATATTTTATTTTTTTTTATTGTTTTTATAGGCTTAAATATAAAAAATGGAAACAAAGTCACGATCATTTATGCCCCCAAAGTCACCGTGTTTGCTCTGTTCCCGCCTATTATACAAAAATGGCGACTCTTTGTTTTCTTCTTCCACTTTCATTTTCCATTATAAAAATTTAGACTATTTAGATTCTCTCTCTTCTTCACTCTTTTAGTCAAAAAAAGAACAAGAGCACAAGAAGATATTTACTTGGTAAAGCTTTGTGAAAAAATGAAGAGGGATAGAGAGGAGATATCAAAATCTAAAAATAATGAGAAAAAAGGGAGATCAAGTCATTCTCTGATGAACTCCTCCTCTTCACAGTTGAATACAACTAAAAGGATACAACATGCAGATATAACTAAAAGGAGATCACTATTGCATTAAAATACAACTAAAAGGACATAAAGAGTACATACTCCTAATCATTTATATCATCAAATCCATCAATATCAGAATCATCATCTTTGAGCAGTATATCTTCACTATTGTTGTCATCACCACCTTCGTTATCATCAACGATTTCTTCAATTATATCTACCTCCTCAACAACATCGTCTTCACTTTCGACAACGACAACATCATCCTCTTCTTCACTAGACTCACTAATAATTGTCACATCAGCAAGTGTGACACTAATAGACTCGACTTTTAAAGGTTCATCGTCTGGACGTGGAGTTGTGGCTTGAAAACCACGGGATTTGGTGATTATAACCGCATGCCATGGGCTTGCAGGAGTCTTAACACTCCCCACATAGTACACCTGTGTTGCTTGACTTGGTAAAATAAAAGGCTCATCCATACCAGTCATCAGTCTTAGTTTTGACAAAACGTTAACAGTCACCCGTCCTGATTTTTTATCTACTTCAACTCCATTCTCAACATCAAACCAATGACAATTGA